>PVJO010009997.1:0-66331 GCA_004026905.1 Hystrix cristata
TATGTTGGTTCTTCCTACCCACGAACATGGGATTCTTGAAAGTTTTAACACCTGATCTTTTTGTCTTTTACCACTATTCATGTGATTGTTCTTTGTGATTTTAATGTCTTCATAGGCCATCCATCCAAGCTGGTGGCCTGTCATTCTCTTCCACTTCATCCAGGCAGTTGAGCTTCATCTCGGCTATTACAAGTTACCCTTCTACCTCCTCAGTCTTAATTTCAGGTGCCTCAGCCCCTGATCTATAAAGTCCTGTCTTTTCATGTCACTGTCTCTAGTACCCTGAGTTGAGCAATTCAAAGACCCTACCAAGTTATCCAGTCCATTTATCTTTGCACCGTTTTTTTGTTGTTTTGTTCCTTTTTTGTTTTTTTTTTTGTTTATCCCAACCCTCATATCCTCATTTCCTCATTTCTGTAAAACTGAGCTTTTTACTCTGTGGTCTCTCATTTTCATTCTTTTTTTTTTTTTTTTTTTTTTTTTTTTTTTTTTTTTTTTTTTTTTTTTTTTTTTTTTTTTTTTTTTTTTTTTTTTTTTTTTTTTTTTTTTTTTTTTTTTTTTTTTTTTTTTTTTTTTTTAGTGCTGGGGATCAAACTCGCGGCCTTGTGCTTGCCAGGCAGGCACTTTAGCCGCTGAGCTAAATCCCCAACCCATTTTCATTCTTTTTTATATACACTCAAATCCCTTGTGGTCAAGCTCCACCCCTTATAGCAACCACTGTTTAATTTCTGTCATCAGAATTTGTTCTACCTGTCCATCTTTGTTTCTGACTTCCTTCACTGTATGTTGAAATTCATCCATGTCATTACATTTATCAATATTTCATTTTTTTTCACTGCTGAGTGGTATTCCATTTTAAAAATATGCCATAATTTGTTAATCCATTCTCCTGTCGATGGCCACTGGGTTGTTCTGACTGGAAGCTAGTAATGATTCTATTGGCTGAACGATAATTCAAATCAAAATGGTTGAATATGAGAGAATCCATAAGCAAGAAATGGGCATCTTTCATTTTTCTGAGTAAATAACTAATTATGGAATTACCAAGTCTTAGAGTATTTCTAAGTTTAACCATATAAGAAGTTATCAAACAGGTTTGTAAAGGGGCTGACCATTTTACATACCCACCAGCTATGTATGTGAATCCCACTGACTTCAATACTTTCCCAGACTTTTAATATTTTTTTTCTTTTTTTTTTTGGTGCTGGGGATCGAACTCAGGGCCTTGTGCTTACAAGCCAAGCACTTCAACCACTTAGCTAAATTCACAGCCCCTCAGACTTTTAATTTTAACCATGTAATAAGTATGAAGTGGTTTTAAATTGTACTTTCCTGATTGTTCATGCTTACAAGTTTTTTAAAGTTTATCAAATTTATACTCCCCATAATAAATAATGCTAGTCTATTTTTCAACAAATGGTGCTCGGACATAAATTGAAAAATTAATTTCTTTCCTTCTCTGGTATTATTTCAGTTTTTAAAAAAAGCAGTTAATATATGTGTGAGTCTTATCTCTGTGACTCGTATTTTATTCGATGGTCTATTTACCCCATGCCAATAACAATTAGTTTTATGTAAACAATTAATGATAACAATACCACACTAACTTGATTATTTTAGCATTAGAGCAGGAATGCCCAACGATGTTATTATTAACATTTTGAAAGAGATAGTTGTTTGTTATGTTAGCCCACCTTGTGGTGCAACGCTTACCTGCACACACAAGCCCCTGGGTTTGATTCCCAGCAGAACAGGAAAAAAAGAAAATTTACTTTTAGTTTCCATTTGGATGCCTTTTGTTTCTTTTTCTTGCCTCATTTTCTCTGGATAAGAATTCCAGTACTGTGTTGACTCAAACAGTAAAAGCAGCTCCTTGTCTCAACCTGGAAAGATTGTTAAAAGAGATTGTTTTGACAGGTAAAAACCTTTTCCCTACCTGTGGCACTACACCACTATCTCCTACTGCCACAGAATTGGACTACTTAAAGACGTGTAGCCCTACTTCCAAAAGTTTAGTACCCTGAGTCTGCATTATTTAGGCTAGAATAATGATCCAGACAGAGGAGGTCTTTAGAATAACAATTAGTAGTAATCTATAGCACTAAAAATCTTAAAAGATTTCTTGTCAACCATTCCTCAACTTCATGCTTTGCAAGGAAGTTCCATTAGAGGCTTCTTTACCAGTGAGTTTACCAGTGCCTTTTTATTTTTCTTATTTGCTAGCAAATTATTTTTGAAGAGTACACATGCACACACATTTTCAAAGGACAAAACTAATTGAAACAGTACAGCTTCCTGTAGAACATAAACCCAAGTACCTAGAGACAATCAGAAATGAATGAAACAAGAAGGTTAAAAAAAATTAAGGATTATAGAGTTTTACAACTATGTACAATGGAAGAGTTCAAATATAAATTGGATTTTTAGCACAGTTCAGACTTAATGTAACAGCCAATTTTAAATGCTTGGTCTAAAAGGAAAAAAATATATGCTGAATTTTCTTGATGGTCCTATAATTTTTTTTTTTTTTTGGTGGGAGAGAGGGTACTGAGAACTGAAACCAGGGCCTTCACACTGAACTATAGCTCCACTCTTTTCTTTTCTTTTTGTGTTTTTTTTTTTGGTTTTTTTTGTTTGTTTGTTTTTTAAGACAAGGCCTCTCTAAACCCCTAAGTTACCAAGGCTGGGCTCAAACTTGTGATCTTCCAGCCTCAGCTTCCCAGAGTGCATCATCATGCCTAGCTACTTACTGCCCTGTATTTTGCAAGACTGCTTCTTTCACTAATGAACTAGTTATTTGCATAATCAGATAGAGCATAGCACTTAGGAAGGGATTTCTCTACAGTAAAGCTTGGGAGGTGGGAACAGGTGCACAGTCCTGCCAGAAGTTAGAAGTGGCCTCATTACAGACCCTTCTCTTGCCACAAAAGATGTGGATGAGGTTTTGAAATTACTGCTTGCAAATACATTTAAGTTCTTACACAAGATCCCATTTTTAAAAATCTAAAATTTGTTCTGAGTAGAAGTTTGAACTATGAAAACATACAATAAGTGGCATTGTTTTAAAATTATTTCCTCTGTTGAGTTTTTAATTTATTACCTATTTCTGTTATTGCTTTATGTTTTAAATGTAGAGCTTTTGAAGAAAAACGAAAAGAACATGAAGAAAGGGAACACCAAATTAGAGAACAAATACTTCAACAAAGAAAACAGAAGTTTGAAGAAGTTACTGAAAAATTCCAGCGTGCTCATATTCCTCTTTCACAGCGGAGGAGAGCAGGTATCTTAACTTCTAGAGCAACGTAAGAACAAAAATTAAAGTTATGATCACATCTGACTTGACAATAAAATGATAAATAAAGAAACCAAATAGAAACCAAAACTAAAAAGACCAGCATGCTTTTTGAGTAAATAGGACTTTAATAAAATGAAAAACAGTAATTTGATTTAGGCTTAATTAGAGAATATTTTGTTGGCTCTATTAGTAAATTCTCTATTAGCTCACAAGTTTGATTCAACTTCAAAGTGGCTTGCAGCTTTATCTTTTTAAAATTGATTAACTCAACCAAAAAAAATAACATTTAAGTTCAGGAAATTAGTGTCACATTCATTCTGGCATTTTATCCACAGTTTGGTTCAAATTCTTACTTGAGAGACTAGCAGAACAAAAAATCTACAAAGTAATATAATCCAACAATCTGAGATTTACAACCAGTTAAGAATTTAAATATGATTATTGTCAATTCTTTGGTATCACACATGTATACTTTAAATGGTAAGACAGAATAAACGTCTATGTCAAAGCTGCATAAAGATAGGCAGACTCTTTATGCATTCAGCCATCATATGCTGTCATATAGTAGCCTGTACTTAGCCCTGGACTAAGCTGAGATACAATCCTATTGTATTCTACAATTAAAAATCTCGGGCTGGGGATTTAGCTCAGCGATTAAAGTGCTTGCCTTGCAAGCACAAGGACCTGAGTTCGATCCCCAGCACAAAAAAAAAAAATCTCACAGCCTCTTTTGGAGGTAAGAGTAATATAAACAATGTTGATAATATGGTAATTGCTGTGGTAGAAGAATCTGTAAAATATTGTGAAAGCATGGAGAGAGGAACACTAAATATATGTAGGGACATCATGTATATGATTCCTGGAAAAAGTACTTAAGTTGAATCTTGACCAGTCAGTATTTTGCCTAGCAGAAAGACAGGAGGAGCGTATAGCAGCAGTGAGGTCAAGCCCGGTGTGGTGGCGCATGCCTGCAATCCCAACACCTGAGAGGCTAAAGCAGGAGGATTGCCATGAATTTGAGGCCAACCTGGACTGCATATTGAGTTCAAGGCCATCCAGAACTGCACAGTGAGACTCTGTCTCAAAAAACTTAAAAAAAAAAAAAAAAGTGTGGTCGACTATACAGTCAAGTATACATATAATCATATGACAAGAGAGCAAGGCTTCTAAATGTATATCTTTTATATATATGGCTATCCTTTGTCTACATGTACATAAAAGATATATAGGATATAAATGTATCAAACATTTTAAATCACCAACTATAGAAATGATCCCTGAAAGTATAGCCTTCCAAACATTGTAAATCAATATATTAAATTATCGAAGATGGTTGATGGACACTTTGGAGCTTTTTAGGGATTAGGATTTCAACATATGAATTTTGTAAGAGACACAAACATTCACACCATAGCAAACATTGACTGTTTTTCTAATTATTATACTCAGTTTCCAACATAGGTCTTTTATTGTTGAGGTTAATAGCCTGTTGAATGGACGGTGTTAAAAATGGGCATTTTTAGTGAAATTAAAGGTATTTAAGATAAGTAGACTTTTCTGAGCTTATTTTAATTATTCCCTATACTTGCACAGGCAGAGAATAAGAATCTAAGGATATGTGTATCCTTCATTCCTGGGGATGATATCTGAAGCTAATAAAGACCCATGCTGAAAATTGAGCCTAGTGATTCGAAAAATAGTATTTGCTAAAGTGTCTCTTCCAAAATTCCTATGTTGAAATTATAATGCATAGTGATGGATAGTAGATGGTACCTTTGGGATCTGACTAGATCATGACTTCCTTGTGTGTGGGATTAGTATCCTAAAAGAGACCACAGAGAGCTACTTAGCCCTTCAGTAAGGTGGAAGCTAGAAGTTACCGTCTCTGTAGAAATGGGCCCTTACTAGACACCACTGGCTGTCTTGATCTTGAACTTCTCAGCCTGCAAAACTGTGAGAAATAAATTCCTATTATTAAGTTACCCAGTTTAAAGTATTTAACAGCTTTCATGAACTAAAATGATATCTAAAGCATAATAGTCACTGTATATGTCCTTTATGATTAGAATATGAGCAGATCATCCCACAACTCTGCATTCTTCCCTAGCATATGAAGTCATCACAAATGGGTTAGGGAAATAAACTGCCTCTAGAATTCGAGTTTGAATTAATTGTCATGTAATAATATCCTGAGAGCTGAAGGAGAAACAATAGTCTTAAAAGAGATGTTTCAACTTGAACAAGAAGTTAAAGAGAATATTTGGAAAGAAGCAAAAGAAATGAGTGTATTGAACATCAAAGTGCACATTAGAAAGCTTTGGGACAGTGGTTGCATATAGGAGGCAGGATTGGGTTAAAGGTTATACACAGAAGTGTGTGCATAGATGTCCATAATATAAGAGCTTGAACAAGGTCTTATACTATTGGCTTCTCTATATCCTGGTTTTCTTAGTTGTAAAATTCAAATAGTATCTGCCTCATAAGCCATAGTAATGATTAAATTGGTTAATACAGTACATATAAGGTGCTTTAAAATAAGACCTATAACAGTGAATGTTCAATAAATGTTAGTTTATATTTCCCCTTTTAATTCATAGGAATATTTATAAATTTTGTCAGAAATTTATGGGAGTATGAGATCAAATATAGAGGGCTTTGTATGACACAATAAAGAGCCTGGACATTTCTCAAAATTCTCTCTTTTTTCGGGTAATTCTTAAAATTGGTGATGAAAATTTCCAAGAAATAGTTCATCTTGTGAGAATTAAATATCAAAATTTTAATATGTATACTATTGTAAACTATTTTCTTTTTATAAGTGTTTTAAAGTAATATTTTATCGATTGACCAACTAAATTATATATAGACCATTGAAGATAGAGTAATACTCTACTGTTTGATCTTTCTTTATGATCCCCTTAGTTTTTCAAAAACCAGTTCCTCCATTAGAAGAGGCCCTCAAACAAATTCAAGAATCCAACATGAAATCAGAAGTACACCTTCCCTTTTCCCACAGATCAACAATAAACTGGAGGTAAGTAATTTGTTATTACTATTTATAATTATTTGTATATAATAATTTCTAGTTGCTGAATTTGTAGTCCTTTTCATCAGTTATTCCTCACCTGTGTTCTAGAATTTATGTATCTTCACAGATTAAATTGAGGTAGAGTAAAGTCAGAATTCTAATTTGTTGTTTTAAAAACTTCTGGGTACTATAAATACTTCCTGTGTTGAATAGTTTACTGTGGAAATGCTCATCAAAACAATTTTAATATTTCAATGTTGGTTTTTATTGTTACTGAGAAGAGAAAGTTGACTTATAGTGCTATAAACTTAGGTTAAAAAAAAAGTAACTTCATATATTCAAGAATTCACAAGGGTTTTTCCTCACTGAAAAATTTTTCCTGAATGTCTTGAAAAGACTACAGCATCTCCTAGTTCCTCTCCAAAGTACCATAGATGAATCATCTAGAAACAACAGGATGGATCAACCAAGTACTGAATATCCTCTAATAGTCTGTATTTTGCATTTATTTATTCCATATATGTATTGATATTACTACATACATAGAATTAGGTCAAGCTTTGTAAGGAGATGTGGAAAAGTATACTATTGTAAAATATAATCCCTAGTGTATGAGACAATGCTTCCAAAATATAGAATAATATCAATTAATCCATGGCAATATAAAGATATCAATAGTTCATAGAATAAATTGTTAATATTTTACCTGTGCATAACATTAGTTCTTTTTTACAATACCTGTGATCAGTAATTCCCTATATTAGGGCTAAGAAAAAATAAATTCATCCTTTCAGTCTTCAATAGAGTTCAGGAAGGAATTCATGAAATAGAGAACTCCTCAGCAAAGCTTTGGAGAAAATGGAGTTAATCATGGAAAAACTGGGTGGATGGCTTTAAAGACAGAGTAATGAGCACATGTGAAGACCAAGAACCGTAGGAGGCATGGTATATCACAAGAGTGACAATTTGGTTGAACCGTAGAATACAAAGTACTAAGAGTTTGTATTGATGTGAGACTGTAAAGGTAAATGCATCTATATGTTAAGGTATGTAAACTTTATCCTAGAGCGCAAGCAGATTTTAAGTAGATTAGTAAAACCCAAATTTTAAAACATCTTTCCAGTCAATTGAGAACTTTCTGGATAATGCATTGAAAGAAAGGACTATTTCAATAAATGTAGAAATTTTATGATCAAGAACTGAAGAGAAATGGCAATAAACGTGGTCAACCATTGAGAACATGTCCTGTGATGAACACTACAGAACAGCAACATTTAAGGAGGTAGGAAAAGAGACACCTGCAAATAGGACAGCTAGAATTATTGTCACAGGATCAGGAGAGGGTAGTATCATGGAAACTAAGGAAAGATGAAGTTTCATGGAAAAGAAATAGTTTGCAGAGATCAAATGGCTTCTAAAGAATCAGTGAATTAGTAACATAAAAAGTTGTGTTAGACTGCATCTTGGCAGGAAACAGGAGACACATTTAAAAAGGTTGGGTGAGAGGTTAAGAGACTACAAAGCCAACAAAGGATTGTGAAGCCCCCCCCCCCAGAGCTATCAGCAAAGTCAGTGTTACCAACACAAACCTGGATTGAAAAGAGCTGTACTTTCGGAAGAGGGCTGATAATGGAACCCGTGGTACTAGGTAGAGGAACATAACTACTGCCAAACAAAGCTCAACCTGGAGGAAGCCAGAGGAATAAGCACCAAAAGCTGCTCTGTCACCGTCCTTTCTCCTGCTAGTATCATCCATTAGCCAAACTCAGCCATCAGTCTGAAAGCAAGTCAGTATTCATCCTCTGTAGAGTGCAGTCAAGTAGGAAAGCATGAAAAATGAATCTGGAGAGAAAGCAAAGAGAGAATATCCAGACAGAAGCAATAAGTTCACTATATTTCACAACAAAAAAGTCACTGAAAACTTTTAACAGCAATTTCAGTAGAGTGGTAGGGACAGAAAATAGATTGTAATGAGTTGAAAGAAATGGAAAGTCTTGAGAGAACAGCAGCAGGAAAATCAGGGAGTGTCACTTTATCCAAGAATTTAAAAGGATTTACATTAGAAGGGTAGTGGTAAGAAAAAAAGTACAAGGAAAAGGCATTTCACAAAATGAATAGATTGTAAGTTTGATGCATGATGGGACAGAGGAAATAAAAAAAGAAAAAAAGAATAAGCTGAAATTTTAATTATTGAATAAGTTGACATTTTATTATCCAAGTGGTAGTTGGATAATAAAAATGATTTCATCTTTTTTAATTTTTAAAATTTAATCAGTACATGTTTGCAGTATATAATGATTACATTCATCAAGGAGAATTGGTACATGTACACAACACATCATAATTCTTTTTACTTCCCCTTGCCCTCCCCTACATTCTCCCTCCATCTCCTGTGATGATTTTTTAAGAGCTATTTAGGAAGAGCTGGCATGGTGTCACATACCTGTAATCCTAGCGCTCTGGGAAGCTGAGGCAGGAAGATCATTAAGTATGAGCCCAACCTGGGCAATTTAGCAATTTAGTGAAACCCCACCTCAAAATTTAAAAACGAGGTGGGGGATAAGTTCAGTGTAAAAGCTCTGAGTTTAATCCCCAGTACCACAAAAGAGATAGGTATTACAATTATTAAATTAGTTAATTGCAATTATGACCATTAATCATCTCATGTCAACTTCATAGGATCAAGAAATGAGTAACAGATTAGTAGGGTACACTCCAGGTTGTGTCTGGGTGGGTGCTAGAGCCAAGGCCTTGGGTACTGTATGTCTTTCCTCCCCTGTTCTTCTCTGGGGCCATCCACCTGCTGTGCTCCCTCGCTGCCATGAACTAAGATGCTTTGTTCTGCCATGTCCTTCCGCCATGATGTTCCTGCCAGCTGACTATGCACTGAATCCCCTCCCAAATTGTGGGCTAAATTAAACCTTTCCTCCCTTAAATTGTAAGTATCAGATATTGTGTTCAGCAACAGGAAAGCTTACTATTACAGGAAGCAAAGCAGTGCATTGAAGTAGGAAAAGTAGAACCAAAGAGCAGTGAGTATAAGGAACAAATGGAAGTTGAGGCAATGAAGACAATATAATTTTAGACTACTTTATGGAAAAGTTTGTCTAAAAATTGATAGACAATTAAAGAGACGGTCCCTGGGGATCATGAGAAATTTAGGCTGAGTTAAAAAAAATTCAAAACAATTTAGAATAGAAGTAACATGCATTTTTAATATATGGACTCTTTGCTTTCAAGTTGCTTTTTCTGTCTCTCAGTTATTAATTACACTTTGTGTTAATCAGATATTTTCAATTTTAAAAACACCTCTTTTGTGCAGTAAGTGATTTCTCTGAGGTAGTTATGACAGCAAATCTCTGCTAGCATCATTAAATATATATGATCTTTGTTTTACAAAAAGTGATCTTCAATCTACGCTTAGAATACCTAGTTTTCATGCTATTGTAATATACTATTATGACTGATTTTATGATATCTATATCTCTGTGTGTGTATACATATATATATATATCTCACATGCATGTTATGTATTTGGAAAACAAAAATATACACAATCTATACCAAGAACAGTATAGTTTCATTATTTACAAGTTGAATTTCTCCCCACAGGTAACTACAGTTGTAAACAATATGTATGAAAATGTTTTATAAACTATAAATGCCATACAAATATGAGATATTAAGAATCAAATGTTAGGTTAATTGAAATTATAGTTATCGGAAATATAATTATTACAAATATTGTCACATTAAGATACATTGTCAGTGAAATATAAACCTGAAATGTGTTAATAAAGTAATGCCAAGAAATGGAATTTCCAAAGAAGCAGAGGTATATCAGTACTTATGAAAAAGTTTTCTAATGTGGAAAATGTTAATAGTAGATAAAAATAGTTTAAGATATTAGTAATGTGATTATCTAAAACAAAAAAAAATCTGAAAAAGTGTAGAGTATTTATGCTTAAGCCTCAAGAAAATTCAAAGAATATACTCTTACGAACATAGAAACTGTCTCAGGAAATAATTAATTATAAAATATTAATAAGGGATTGAAATTAAAAACATAAGAAGTAACAGTCTTCCATCACAACCAAATTCTTATCACAGAATTCATCTTCTTGACCTTTCTGGTAGGTAAAGGGTATATTCTCTCCCATATTACGTACTTAATCTTTTTTACAATAACATTGTTAGATATCTATCTCCGATATCCATATATTTTTGGTGAGACTGCTGATTCTGGCCACATGCAGCTCTGAAAATTCTGACTGGAGCTGAGCAGTTGTCTATTTGGTCTCTACTTGCCTTTTGTACCATTTTACACCAGATATTTCAGCCTACATTCAAGTATGTGTATGGCTAAAAGACTTCTAAATCTACTCTAAGAACAAAGAATAAGAAAAAGAAAACTTGAATCAGCCATGTACATTTCTCAGTTGCTGTGAGAGGACCCTGGTTGATCAATGGAAGATCGTGCATGGACCCTAAGAATAAAAAATAACATGAATCGAAGTCTAGAGACAGTCCAATAAATCCAAAAAAAAATCTTAATAAGGCTGTTTCTACCCACCTGTCCAAATGCTTTTCCACCTGTGCAGATCCATTCCTGCCTGTCCAGCTGTCTCCACACCTGATCCCTACTTATCAGAGCAGCTGTCATCTTCACGGGCCCCATTACTGTCCCACCATTCCCAAATTCTTCCTAGCTACCCAACTGTATCTCCCACCCAGCAGCTCCAGACTCTGCCTTCTGTCCCCTCTTCTCTCGCAAAGACTTTTTTACCTGCCCCATTACCATCATACCCAATCAAATATCTTCCTCGCCCTCCAGCCCTAGTTACTTCCAGCTTTTCTAGCAATTTTCCTCATTTACCAGCCCCCATTCCTTCTGGCCCACCTGATCATCAACTTCATCCATCCCAAAGTTCTGTACTCACTCCTGATCCTGACTCACAGAATAAGTTATTTTACAGAACTTTCAGACCCAAACATTTCCTTCCAGCACAGCGTTCTACCCCAGCTACTCTGATGCCTGCCCTTATTCGTCGTTCCCTTCCAGCTCGACTGGTTGTTTCCCCAGCCCCTTTGGAAGCTCTCCCAGCTTTGAAGCCTTTTTGTTTATCCAGTCATCCCCCTCATCAACCAGTCCCGAGTCTCTCTGATACCACTCCATTGCCTGAACATCCTGCTAGATTGGATCTTTTTCAGTCAGTTCAGCAATCTCTTTCACAAGCCACATTGTCAAATAAGCCCCAGGCCTTTGTAGATCATCCGCCTGCCTCACTTCTTTCCCATGCATCTCCCTGTCATTCTTCATCCTCTTCTTTTCCTTCATCTTCCTCTACTTCCACATCCTCTCCTTCACCCTCTGTAGTGTTTTCTTCTTCATCATCCATTCTCTCCTCTCCCTCATCTTCCTCTTCTACTTCTCCATCTCTTCCCCCTTCATCTGGCCCTCTTTTGTCCTCTCCTTTGCATTCATCTCCTTCTCCATATTTGCCTCCAACTTATTTAGCTTTTCCCTCTCCAGTTTCTCCTGTTTCTGCTTCCTTTATGATTTCTTCTTCCTTTCCCCCTATGCTCCACTCTCCCTCTATTTCTATCTCCCCATCTCCTTTTATTCCCATCCATCCTTTCAATCCTCCTCACTGGGGGAAGAAAGTAGAGAAGAGAAGAGAAGAAAGTGGAGTAGAGAAGAAAGGAATAGCGAAGAAAAAGTTGAGAGACGACAACTTTAAAGGTAAATAAATCGAGTTTATTAGATATTTTGTAGTTTTAGCTTTGTTTTAGTCGGGAAGGGTGACCAAAGGGGAAAGATTATGTAAGAGTAGGAAAGGGTAAAAGGAAGATACAGAAACATACCCTCAATGTTCAGGATATTGTATTAAATACATTCTTGCTCTCCCTGATACCCCTATAATAACAAAGAGGTAGTTAGTAATCTAATAATCATCAGTAATCATTAACTTTGACTATTTCAGTCTGTCCAAATAAAGATATATATGGATATTGGAGATAGGTATATATCACATGTGGCCATGTGTCACCTTCCTAACATTTTTATACTCATTGAATTGGCAATAATTTAATTGAATTGGAAATAAATGGCCTTGGGATTCATACTTCTGGCCCTAGTGCAGCAGGCAGTCAGCTTTCTGATATGTTCATTGCCATCCTATCCTCTTCTAAAATCTTCCCTTAGGTCTTTGTTTCTCAGTTTGTATATAAACTGAAATACAACATGGGTTTGTAGATGTTACACAATTCTAAATAGAAGATAATGTCATGTACTAATATTCCAGTAACATTTTGGCACACTAAAAGTAGATATTAAAGATACCCTTTCTGTAGCATGAAAACCATGCTTATATTCCTGATTATATGCCTGAAACAAATTAAAACAAATGGATGCACTCTTCACTGAATAAGAGTCAAGCTTTCAAACCTAATTAAGTAGAGAGGAAATTCCTGCCTATCCTGATAATTTTCATAGTTTCTATGTGCCTGAATCTTCAACCAAGTCTCTTTAGGTTATAAGAATACCTATTACCCATGGCATTAGCTCAGAACAAAGGGTAATACAGAATACTATTATCCAAATAGGAATGCTTGTAAGGAACTGAAGATTGACTCCACACATTTACAGGAATTATTTATCCCGATTCCAGATGATAGAAGAATGGGACATAATAATCAAAGTCATGACTAATTGGGTATTCCTACACGGAGGTGGAGTTCTTTACTGGCACTATAATCTCACAACAATTTTTTATTCTATAATTGATTGCTTTAAATTACCATTCTATTATATCTATATGTTTCTCCAATATCCTTATATGTGATTATCTGGACGCATACATGTAAATGTATCATTTATATATTTATAGAAATAATTTAATTTTAATTTAATGTACTAAATTTTTTCTGATTCACAGAGCTGTAGATTCTGCTTTGTCTTCATCATTGTCAAAAAACGATCGCAGGCATCAGAAACATCTCTTATCCAAAATCAATTGGGATGCCGAAATGAAGGAAAACAACATGGCAAACCTAGCTACTAACAAAAATGTTTTCCAACTTAAACTAGAGGAAACTCAGAAGCTCCTAGAAGATCAGCATTTAAGCAGTTTGCAAGTATGCAACTCTATGTTATTAATACTTTTATTTCTAATAATAATTCTTCCCCACTTTTCAGTGTTCACTAGAGAAATGTATGTTATTAGCTAAGAGTGGCCTATAAAAGAAAGTGTGGATATATCAGTACAAATTCATCATAGATATTAAAGAAAAAACTTTTTAGTTTTTTCCTTACTTCTTGTGCATTTTTCCTCTGGTTCTTCTCTTCTTTATCCATCCTTTCTTTTCAAAAAACAGGCTTTATTAATTTATTTTCTGATAAACTAGAAAATAACCGTTATTTTCTGATAAACAAGAAAGCTATTTGAAAGTACAATGTAATCATTATAAGAGCCAATAATATAAAAACAGCCTTGAGATTATAATACATATGGTTATGTATTATAATTACCTACAAAATGATGTTTCTAGTCTGTTGCTTCTAAGGTATTTACTCTGTTATTTTTTCCTAAAATGAGTATAGATTTAAGCTGATTTTCCTACATGTTCCTGAACTTAATTATTCATAAATAATTATACCCATTTATGAGATTCTTAATAGGTCAATATCAAAATTAAATTTGCCTGATTGATCCAACAGCTAATCAGTAGTGGCAAGGCTAAGAAAGCAAAACAGATTTCTCCTGGTAGTGAAATATGACTTCTTACCAAAAACAACGATAATTCTTAATATAACATATGAAACAACTGTTCTTAGACATTGGACAAATGTAGTACAGGATATGATTTTGAAAGAGGGAACAGTTAGATAAACCTTATGATCTTCCTAGACTTTCAATTTAGACATATGCTCTAGATAAACCTCAAAAAAATCTGAAAGTGACTCATTTGCCTACTAAAAAATTTAACACTTTTTCAAAGCTACAAAATCTAGAAATGCAATAATATAATGTTCACAATTTCAACATTCAATCAGAATTTACTAGATATATAAATAAAGAAAATATGACCCATAGCCGGAAGAAAGTTAGTCAACATAATCAGACACAGAAATGATAGAGATGATAGAATTAATAGACAAGGGATATAAAACCATTTTCATAAATATTTTTCAAAGAATTAGAGTAAAAATGAATGTCATGAAGAAGGTTTTTTTAAAGAACCAAGTAGACCTTGTAGATATGAAAAACACAAATGTCTGAAATGAAAATTTTACTGGAGAGGCTTAACAATACGGTCATTGCAGAGGGTTCACATACTTAAACACATAGCAGTAGAAATTATCTGAACTGAAAGAACTGGAAGAAGAAAGACTGGAAAAAATTAACAATGTTAGTGACCTGTGAGACAATATCAAACAAGTTAATACATTTAATTAAAACTTCACAAAGGAGAGGAAGTATTTAAAAAAAAACTATGGCTGAAAATGTTCTATATTTGATGAAAATTATAAATCTACAGATTCAAGAGACTCAACAGACTCCAAGAAAGATAACTGTACATGCACATACAACACACAAAGGCACACTAAATTCAAATTAGACTAGAGGAGAAAAAGACATGTCTACAATGAAGGAGACCCTTAGATAAGATGTACCTGAGTATAACTTACAAGCAAAACTTGAGAAAGCTGATCATTATATTTCATTGTTCAGTGGTGGGAAAATTTGTGGAAAAAAAATTAAAGTTTATGAAACCAGAAGTTGCCAGGCATCTTTTGAGGTGCTTTGAGAGGTAAGACCATCACAGACCTTTGCAAACAGAAATCTGGCAAGAACGAACATCATACTTATATCTACACAGACCGTGCAACCCAGATTACTTTCTCACTAAAAGCATTCTCACAGAAAGTCTTCTTCCAGGCCTTGTTTCCTTATGATTATCAATTTTAAAAGCCCAATCCAAAAACAGGCACTGAAATAACATGCTTTGTTTTGTTCTCTAGATTGGTTTCACTTTAAGAATACCAAGGATACGAAGGGAGAAATACATTCTATGTATGTGTGAGAAATCAGAAATGTTTTTAAATACTTGCCACACTCTTACATGTTCTCAAATATTTTAATGATTGATAAATTCCATGGAGATTTTGCCGAAATAGTGATGAGAATATCTTGAGTTTATGAAAATTATTTGTGCTCAATCTCCAAAAAAAGAGTCATTTTATAAGCTAATAGTTCTTTTTTTTTTTTTTTCAGGGCTGGGGATCGAACTCAGGGCCTTGTGTTTGCTAGGCAAGCACTTTACCACTTGAGCTATATCCCCAACCCCCAAGTTAATAGTCCTTGACCCTAAATCCGTATTTTAATTACCTGGGGAATTTTAAAATAACAGTAATGCATGGACTCTATCCAAGTATTAAATCAACTGAACACAGGCATAGGTATTTTTATAAAGTTCCTTATGTGGCCTAACATGCAAATAAAATTGAAAACTTTACTACAGACTACAAGATTAGCTTTTATAAAAAGGATTTATATCCCACCAACAGGAAGTTCATATCAGAGTAACAAAGCTTTAGCACCTCATTCAAGACCTATGAGTAGTTCAGGAAAAATTAGAATTTGTAAATAACTGTTTTTCAGATTTTTACTTACTATTATGCAACCTTCAAGAAATTCCATATTCTGAATGGAATATCAATAAGAAAACTTACTTTCTAAGTTAAAACTATAGTTGGAATAATTAGATAGTTACTTTAGGAGTTGAAATTAAAGCAAGCATATTTTATTATAAATCTGTGTACCTTTCTGTTTTTTACCCTGAGGACTGACCACTGCAAGGATATAAATTATTTCTGTATCTATGTTATTATAGTCCTATCTGCTGAGGAGAATCAGCATATCATATGTGCTGATGTCCAATTGTGCATCATTAATTTTACCAGTCAAAAATGTCTAAGGCATAAAACAATGTTCTCTGTTTTTTTTCTCTAGAGATTTTGTGATGAAGTTAAGCAGATAACCAATTCTGAAACCCTTTCAAGTATAGACAGTCTTGAGGTTGGAGACCATGAAGAAATGTATTTAACACTTAATAAGGAGCCTTCTACACCAACCCACCAGAATTCTGTTTCTCTCAAATCAGCAAATCTGCACTCAAGTAATCTGAACCACTTTGATGAAGATAAATTGTCCTTCTCTAAAACTCAACATATAAATAATTGGCTTACAAATTTAGATGCTCAAAATTCTCAATCTGTCACACCTTTCTCAGATATTTTAAGTAAATCTAGTGTTTTGCCCTCATGGGAACATTTTAATAATAAAGAACAAAATCATTCTACTTTAAGTAGAACTGTAGAAGGAGCCACAAGTACTGCTAATAATTCAGTGGCTTTTGTATATAGTCCACCTGTAGTTGTACTAGATAAAAAAACTGAAAAAAACTCTGAAATTAGCACTGTGAAGACAAGGGACTTCACTTCTGGAGCGCTCAAAAGGGAGAAGCCATTACTTACTGAGACTCCAACATTTAAGTGCAGCAAAGTCTGGGCCACTCCAGATTCTCAAACCCAGGAGGTGGCTGCATTTCCAGACCAAGAGAAATCTTGTCAGTTAACTCAAGAAAATAGAACTACTTCAGTTCCTACTTCATTTGTACCAATGGCAACACCTTTAGTCTTACCATCTGATAGACAATCGGCTAGGCCATTAGCAAAGAACAATATACACATAAAAGAAATTGATCCAGTACAGTGTTCTGATAAGTTAGATGAATTAAAAGATATTAAAGATGAAAAGATACAATATTTTAATTGTGAGAAAGAAGAGTTGCCTTTATTTTCTAACAGTTTTCAAGCTGCCCATGTACCTCAAAATGCTGATTCAAAAGATAGAAAACAAAAAATAGCTGAAACATCAACATCATTGTGTAATGTAATTTCTGATTATGACTTACTTGATGAGCACAGGAAAATGAAATACAACAATCATGAGAGAAATGGTGTGAAGTTTCTTAAAAGCATTTTAAAGAAAGAGTCGAAATATGAACATGATTATCTTAAGGCACTACTTATAAAACAAGGCTTTAAATTCAGAAATCAAAAAGCAGCAGCTATCAGAGATAGTATTGAATTAACAAAGGAAAAAGAAAAACATACAGAAATTCTAAAGACTACTAAAAAACTGAGGTGGTTTGATGAAAGTGTTGATACAGGAAGCAATGCTGAAGACACTCATTCACTGAAGAATAGAACAGGAACGACTCAACAGAGGTCTCAACAATTCCATATTAAAAGTGGTGCTGGCAGCAACATAATTAATGATTCTGACTGTGCTATAAATTCTGCTGATAGAGAAAAATCCAAGAATGATTCTGTCTCTGAAAATGTCCCTACTTTAGGAGGATCTGGAAAAGATCATGTGCCTTTGAACTGTTTTATACCTTCAGGTTATAATTTTACTAAGCAAGCCTGGTCAGTCTCCAAAGAAGAAGAAAGGAGAAGCCCTGTGCCTAACGGTGACTCAAAAGCTCAGAAAAGCAATCCACAGAGATGTGGAGCAAAAGTAATTAAGAGAACAGGATCTGCAAAAGTCCGATCAGGCTTTGTAAACGCAAACAGAAAAGGCCCTGTTGTTCAACCACAGTCTGCAAGCAAAGCCAACACCTTCGTACATGCTCAGGGTAAATTAATGGTACCTCATCCTCCTCCTAAACCTATATCAAATACTAGAAGTAGTAAAAATATTCAGATGTTTCAGTGTCAATCAGTAATGCCTCACAATTCTCAAAACATTATTATACATGACTATTTTAATTCAAAATATGTGCTTCCCACAGAACACAGTCTCAATCAGTGGACTCAGGAAAGTAGTCCTCCCTTCTCAGATGCTTGTTCTGACCTGGTCACTGTGATACCATCTTTACCATCTTACTATTCTTCTGAGTGCCAAACTTTAACAAAAGCAAATCATTCAAACAGTACTCAAATGGTTGCCCAGCAAGATGGGACGTTATATTGCACCCAAAGAACTCCTGTTTATGAAGAAAGTTATCAGTCTGGGACTCTTAAAACTACTGAACAAGAATCTATTCCCTCATGGAAAAGAGGGAATAATATCCTGCACCAAAATGAGAGGGCCACTGGTAAGAATAAATTTATATCTTTTCATAGATGAAACATACAACTTCTTAAACTCACCATAAGTTTTTCTTATTGAGATATAACAATGTGTACTGTATAGATATTAATGTTAAATTATAATTTAGTCACATAGAAATATACTTTTCTTGACAGAGTAGCTAAAGTTTTTAAGACAGTGTCCCAACCTGTGCTCAGTTAAATTTAGAAATTTTTGCCAGTCTTCATTTTTGCCCATAATTGTTCTTGTTAGTTTAAATGGAGAGCAAGGAAGGTTGAATGTTTACCTCCAGTGGTAGAGTGCTTGTCTAGCAAGCACAAGGCCCTGAGTTCAATCCCTAGCAACCCTCAAAAAAAGTTCTTTTAAATAAATATGTAAAAGGAGGACAAGGAACAGGATCTGATTCTTGCCCCATATTATTCTGTCATTACTATTGTCAAATTTTCTGTCAAGGTAAGCACAGTGAAAAATACTACTTCAATTGTCCTAAATTGGTAGATAAATGTAACTATAGCATATTCCTTTGTTTTTCTTCTAAATTACTACTGGTAATTGAGTTGCTATAAGCTAACAATAGATGTAACCTAATCTCCCATCCCATTTTCCAAGAGTATTGCATATCTGCTTTCATCCGTGTATATTGGTTTTCGTGTGCAGAAACCTTAAACTTTTTTGAAAATTAATTCTCTATAGAATGTCATTGTGTTTAGTAGCTAGTTGATGCCTCGTGAAACTACTTTCTTTCTCTGAGGGAATGGACTAGAAACGATAAATATTCCTGCCAGTAGGAATCAATTGTCTACTGAGAAACAGGACTGGGGATAGAGAGAAGGAAAACAGTAAAGAAACTCTTGTTTTTCCAAATGTATAAATATTAGCATATAAGAAGAGCATTAGTTTAATACTTAGTATTTACAGTCTTCTTCAATTAGACCCTGAGCTGTTAAGAATAAGAGACTTTTTGGTCATCCATCACTGTATCTCTAGGTCCTAATAGCACCTGACACTTAATAGGCATCCAAACTTTTCTTAAATTGAATGGACACAAACCACATTTGCAAATGGAAAATTAAGTGCAGAGACTCTCATTTAAACATCTTTGGTATTTGTCTACAAAAATCTAGATTTTAAAAAATTCTCTCACAATAAGTTTCTTTTTTATCCTCTCATTTCACAATGTAATTTTTACAGTACTTCCCAAATATAAAAGTTATGCAGATTAGATATTCTGTAATAAAAAAATGACACTTTTTTTTAGTTTGTTGCTACTCTCTGCCAAAGTGCTTTATGTTTTTGTCTCATTTAAACCTTATAGTAACTGTGAGACTTAAATTATTTAAACTCCATTTTGCAAAGAAACAAACAAAATCGCCCAAGATCAAGAGCTAGTAAATAGGAGAATTGGTATATTAATCCAAATCTGTATGGCTACAAGTTCTGTGCTTTTCCTACTAAAACCATATAACAAATGATTATTAATCAAATATCATATATCAGATTCTAGACCAATGAGGAAAATATTAGGAAACTTAGTTTCCCAAGTAGCCTATGTGTTAAAGGGTAGCATATTGAAATACTCTCTACCTGCTTCTAAATAGCACAGAGAATTCACATGATGTGCTAGCTGTCTTGATTACACTGTAGATTCATTATCATCAGCCTCTTATAATTGCCTTACTAATTAATCTGATTATTTCTCTGGCAAATTCACTCTCCACTTATTCTCCTCAAATATCCAATATGTCCTCTTCTGCTTTTTTCATCAAATATTTACCTATTCATTTTTCCCAGACCATATATCAGTGAGAATAAATATCCCAAATGAGAAAAAAAGTTGTAAGAGACTACCTTAGCAAATTTTTATAAAAATTTACTGTATGTCAAATAATACTCCGTAGCTTATAGAAGCATCCATGGGTAGTAAAATTGTAGCACATGGAATGATAAAGATCAAACTCAGAGTAGTGATTATCTCTGGGGAAGGCAAGAAGAGGAACAAGATCTCAGAGTAGGCAGCAACCTTGTTACACAGAGGCTTTCTGTTATATCCATACAATATCTGCTCTTTAATATGCTTGAAGTATTTCTGTATAAAATCAAGTGAATATAGAATGAGCAAGAAGAATGTAGTGTTGGTGAATATAAGCCATTCTCAAATAGGTTAGCCATGAGTGGTAAGGTCTATGACACTGACTTGAAGAAACAGATCTATGAGGCATTTCTAGGGGAACATTAGATATAGATCGGTGATCTAGAGGAGAAGAAAACACTTAAATATAAAAGAAATATAAAAATAATCTATGGATTTAATTTTTAAAAGCAAATATCCTGTCAATATTCTTGATCCAATGTCCTGTTTCCTTTAAGATCCTGTGACATCATTTATCTCAGCTCTTTATATATCATGTTTCCTTTGAGATAAAACTTAAGGATTTGAGGAAGTGAGAAAAGAGATACTTGGAAGTGAGTGACAAAAGAATTGAGAGAGTTCAGATGTCCTCCGTTTTGTCAACTAAGTATGATGAGATTGAATTAGAGTATGTGAGCAGGATTAGAAGAGTTTTGTGAAGAATGGGAAAGACCAGAGAAAAAGCTTGTTGACTGAAGATAAAGCAATTCCTGGGTTTTAAAGCCTGAAGAGAATAATATGCCTGGAAACATTAAGTTCCATGAAGCCCAAATTGCAAAAACCAAACCAGTTTCTTGTAAAGAAATAACTGTGGGCTTCCTCACCCAAAAATGAACAAAAACCAATTGCAAATAAGCGTTAACTAGAAGGGACACAGATAAAGATATAAACAAACTTGAAGAGAAAAAGTATTAATTGAGAGAAATTTTATAGGAAAATGACACTGAAAAAGAACTTAGTGTTACCGGTTACTAATGAATACCAGTATACTTTACCAGTAAAATATACTGGTATTCTAATAGGATAGAGGGGCTGGGGATTTAGCTCAGTGCTTAGAGTGCTTACCTTGCAAGCAGAAGGCCCTGAGTTCAATTCCCAGCCCCCCCCCAAAAAAAAACATAGAATTTTATACTAAATATGTAACTTGGTAGGAACAGGGAATTGAGAAGAAATTTGATAAATATAGTGGAAATATTTTAGGATTTCAGAAGGGGAGACCTGGGAAATTTAACAATGATACTTTTTAAATAACACCTAAGAGCTGAATATGGTGGTGCATGCCTGTAATCCCATACCTCAGGAGGCTGAGGCAAGAAGATCCTGCAAATTCTAGACTAGCCTGGCTTACATAGTGAGTTCAAGGCCAGCCTGAATTACATAGCAAGACCCTTTCTAAAAAAATAAATGAATGACATCTAAAAATGTGAACCTATGGGAATAAGTTTAATAAAAAATATTTACATGGCTGCTATGTAGAAGGGCTAAAAATACTACTGAGAGAAATGAAAGAAGACCTAAAAAATAAAGGGGAGAGGGATATTCCATGTTAATGTCTTAGGCGAGTCATTATTAAAAGAAGCCAATTCTCCCCAAGTTAATCTACAACTTTCATACAATCACAAAGTTCTAGCAGGATTTTTATAAAAATTGACAAACTAGATCTAACAGTTACATTGAAATGCAAAGAACAAGAATAGCTGAAACAATCTCAAAGAACAAAGTTGTAAATTTTATACAACTAGATATATATAAAGCTACATAATTAACACAATATGGTATTCACACAAGGGTATTTAGATCAATGGAATGGAATAGAGTCTACAGACAGATCCACATATTTAAATACTTGTTTTTTGGCAAAGATGGCAAGGCGGAGCAGGCAAAAATGCTAAAAAGGTTTATCTTATTCATTAATTTGATGAATATATATAATTAGTAAAAATGACTTTTACCTTCATACTACACACAAAATTTAATGTCAGATAAACTATAGATCTGAATATAGGAAATTTAGACGTTCTAGAAGAAAATGTAGGGTATACGTTATGATTTTTAGGATGGCCATAGATTTGTTTTTGAACAATATATAAAAAGTACAAACTACTCAGAAGACTACTGATAATTTGTGAGATAAAATTAAAATTTGGGGGCCGTGGTGGCCCACGCCTGTAGTCCCAACACTTGGGAGGCTAAGCCAGGAGGATTGCTGTGAGTTCAAGGCCAGCCTGGGTTACATAGTGAGTTTAACGCCAGCCTGAACTACACAGCGAGATCCTGTCTCAAAAAAAAATTTTTTTCCATCCAAAAATCATTAATGGTTTGAAAAGGCACACCACAGGATGGGAGAAGATATTTGTAATGCATAATATTGTCAAGGAGCTCATAACCAGAATATATAAAGAGCTGCAATACCCACTTATATCAGTCAGGGGCATATCAGGAGAAGCAACAGCAGTAAAGAGATCCTGAGAGATTTATTGCAAGGGATTGCTTTATATGAATGTGGGACCTGTCTTGGCAAATCCAAAATTTGTAGAGTAGGTCATGAGGAAGGTAGGCTTTGCAAAGATGGGCTAACACTGCTATCCAGAGAAAAAGTGTTTTATTCTTTCAAGGAAGCCTCAACACTGATTTTAAGGGCTTTCATTGATTTAATCAAGTCCACCAAGATTATATGGGTTAATTTCTCTGCTTAAAGAAATCTTTGACTTTAATAACATCAACAAAATATTGTTACAGCAACATCTGCATAAGTATTTGGTGGGTAACTGGGTACAATAATCTAAGTAACACATCATAAAGACCTTTACCTGTTTTTATTTTTTTAAAAGCAGGACTGGAGAAAGAATTTGCTGGGTTTTTTTTTTATAAAAGAGGACAACCAAATTGTCAATAAACATATGTAAAATCTCATCCTTATTAGTCAGGAGAATGCACATTTAAACAAAGAGATATGACTACACACATTACAACAGCTAAAATTTAAAACAAACAAAGGTTGATAAGTGTATCAACTAGAAACTTTATAACTATACAAGTTGAACAAGGTACATCCTGCGACCCAGTAATCCAGCCCAGTAGTTTGGGTAGTGTGCATGGGCATGCCAGAAATTCTTATGTGAACAGAGAGATAAATTCAAAAACTTTCATAGCACGTTTAGGGCTAGAACCTGGAATCATCTCAAATGTTCTTCAATACTACATAATGTATAAATGAAGCGACATTCCATCTTTCCTTTAATAAAATACTGTAATGAAAAGAAATGATCTATTACTAAAAAATAGCAATTTGAATGACTCTCACACCATAATACTATATAAAACAAGAATATTGCACGATAAAAAATGCAAATGATGTTCCTTTTAAATCAAGAACATTTAAAACTATAGGAGGTATATGGACACAAAGAAAGGGAAATTTTCTGGTGCCGGTAATATTTTTTGATGTGGATAGGTGTGCAGTTTGAGTTTGAATAATAAAGTCTGTTTACTTAAAATTTATGCACTTCACTGTATTTAGGTTATGCTTCAGGTTTTTTTGAAAACCAAATGATATTTGGCATATTAGGTAGCTGCTGTTGTTGTTGTTGTTGTTGTTCTTGTTTTGGTGCTGAGGATCAAACTCAGGGCCTTGTGCTTGCTAGGCAAGCACTCTAACCACTGAGCTAAATCCCCAACCCCCATATTAGGTAGTTTGAAATAAGATTTCAAAAAGAATGCACTTTTCTTTTCCAGTAGTTATTAAGAATATCTTCAAAGAATCCAGCATTTGATTACTAGAAAGGACCAAGGAGACAATTTTGTTTTATTCTCATATTTTGTGGATGAGGAAGGTGACACATAAAATTACATAGCCAAAAATTACCCAGCTAGTTCGTAACAGAGCCAAAATTTGCTGTTGCAACTACCATGTTCTTCCTCCACCATAAATCTAATTTTCATAACAAGAGAAATTTGGTCAAAGGTATGGAAACAAATTATTTTGTAAAAATCAGACAACTATTATATGCCTTTCCTAAACATTAGTTTAAGTACTATTATAAATACTTTACATAGGAAAACTAATTTTTCCAATAAGAATGTGAGGTAAATAATATCATTACCCCATTTTAAAATTAAAGTTATGTAACTTGCATAATTTTCATAGCTGGTATAAGTGATATACCCAGCATTAAATCATTTTGTCTCTAGAGTCCATGTTTTGTTTTGGGAGTTTTTTTATACTCCAAAAGTTTATTTAACAAAAAGCTAAATAAGAAAATGCACATGACCCAATTTTACATTAGAGTGAAATGAGTCCTTTGTAGAGGGGACATGGATTACCTTACTGGGCAGCCATAATTTATGCTTTTCCAAGGCTCCTAACATGATGATACCATTTTCCTCATATTACCACCATTCCAGCATTGGTCTGTTGCACACTAGTTACTATCTTCACACATTCATCTCTCACAAAATTCATAAAAGAATCAAATCCCCACAATGTTCCCGGCACATGTCTGTCACCATTTAATTACAGTGATAACATCTTGTCTATAAATGTTTTCAATTCAGGAACATGAACTTTGCTCATAATGTTTGCGTGGAGGGCTCAGAGCTGCTCTGAGATATAAGTCTGTATTCTTACCTTGCTAGCATGTACCAATAAGAATCTGAATAACCACAGATTTTTAAGTAACATACATTGAAAAATAGTGCACTGTGCTATATAATTTTTTGGTGGCACAAAGTAACAAAGGAAGTCTCATTAATAAAAATAGAGAGTGAAAGCAAGATTCAAAAATCATCCTTACTAACCTGACAAACCAAGATCAGTGAGGTTCAGTTTATCAGAGAAAACTATTAAGCCAGGTATTTGAGTTTTTAAATTGTGAAATATATCTTATGTACAAAAGAATATATGTGATATATAAGAACAAGTTAAAGACTAGTAATGAAAAATTCTGTATCCAGTGTCCAGTTTTAGAAATAGAAAATACTCTCTATGCTCCTCCCAGTTGCATCACCTTCCTCCCTTACAGTGTGAACACCATATAAATTTCATGTTAGTTATTCCATGATTTTCTTCATAATTTTACCACCATACAATTATATCACAAATAGTATATAGCAGTGGTGATAAACCTGTGGCACATGTGCCATAGTGGGCTGTTTGTATCACTGAAAGTTCTAAAAGGTTTGCCATCATAGTTTAGTTTTACCTCGTTTTCGAACTTAGATAATTAGACTATTTCATCTGTATTCTTCTGGGATTTGCCTTGTTCAATCAACTTTGTTTTTTTTTTAATTGGCTAACTAATTTAGCTATACTTTCATTCGTATTCATTTCTATATCCCATTCTATTATATGAATATACAAAAATGTTTTATTCTATCTTTGAACGTTTTGCTTGCTTCTAATTTCTTGTTTTTATGAATAATGATTCTAAAAACAGTTTTATATGGTTGATGAACAAGCTGCTGGTCATAGGGTATGTGTATTTTCAAATTTACTAGATAATCTGAATTTCTTTATTACAGCCTCACCGAAGCTCTGAAAGACTTTCTAATGTTTTGCAATCTTGTGGGTATAAAAGGCTTTCTAATTGTGGTAATTTTTATTGCCCTGATTACTAATGAACTGAGCATTTTTCATGTTTATGTGTCATTCACATTTCTTCTATGTAATAACTGTCCTTTTCCAATTTTTCTATTTTTTATGGATAGGAATTCTTTACATATTCTAGATACAAATTCAATATAGACTCTATAGGATTGCTATTATTTTCTGCCAATTTGTAAGTAGTATTTTCATAATTTTGATGAATAAAAACTCACTGAATTGGTGTGGTGTGTTCCTTTGTAGATTTCCTACATATATTCAGTTTTTTTTTTAAACCTGTTTCACAATCCCAAGGTGGTGAAATGTATCTTTTGTTAACTGTTATTTGAGAAAAACAGATGCACACAACTAAAGAAATCAAAACAAAAAATAGAAGTTTACCGTAGCTGTTACAAAGTTAGTATAATTTTAAACAATAATTTTAGCCAGTAATAACCAGATCTTTAGAAGTACTGCTGTACTCTGTCTTTCTAAGGCATATACTTTAAGGGCTGTGTAGAAACTGGGGAGACCCAGGAGTTGACAGGAGGTCTGATGATCGAGTAAAGGAATGCAGCCCAAGAGATGTGATAGATGCAAATATTTTGAAGGCTTATTATGAGAAAGAAAGAAGTGAACAGAGCTAAAAATGAAATGGTAAAATTTCCAAGGCAGTTTTCAGCTCAGTATAAAACAAGATTTGAGATAACAATGGAAGATGATGTCTCATGGAGTAGTGGCTCGTCATCAATAATATGTCCTTCAAGCAAAGACTGATTACCTGTGAGTAATTTAGATATATTGGTTAGAGATGAAATTAGTTTACTTCTAATGTCTTTTCCAAAGATACCATTCTGAAGGCCTGCAGAATTTTTCCTCATGTTTACAATTAATACTATGTACTTAAAATATGTAATATTTTTGAAGATTAGCGGCCTTATTTTGAGCTATCATGTCCAGAATTTTCATATAAAACTAGTCATTGAGAGATGAGTGCAAGTTAATATTATTTTTGCAAAAATGTCAAGATTCTTGGCTACTATAATACTTACTAGATAGTACTGAAGTGCATATACACAAATGGAACAGTACATAAATAACTCTTATCATGTGCTATATCTGTTCCTGGGATCAGTGATCTCCAATCCACCAAACTTAACACCTACACAAAGAATAATAAAGCACAAAGATAAGTAATGTAATCAAGAAACTATAAAAGTATTAACTGAGCTTGCTTCAGAAGATTGTTGGGAGGCTAAAGGATGAGATAAAATCATTACAGAGCAGTCATGTGGTCAAGGAAATTTTCAAGGCATTTTTAAAGCTTTTTCATAGAGGAAAATAGGGACTGTACAAGATTTAAAGAGAATTCCAAGTGTATACAACAGTTTAAAAACTATTGATGCCCAGACGATTTCATTGGAAACTACTGGATAACATTTAGTATATCTAGCATTTATCATGTTTTTAAATTAGTATTCAGCATACCCATATAGGTATACCATTCAGCATACCATATGAGTGGGAATAAACAATGCAGAGATTTTTTTTATAGCACTGGGAATTGAACCTAGAGCATTGAGCTGTTTCCCCAGCTCGTTTTATATTTTGAGAATCGAGTCTTGCTAAGTTGCTGTGTTGCCCAGGCTGGGCTCAAACTTGTGATCCTCCTGCCTCAGCCTCCCAGCCCCAGCTGGGATTACAGAAGTGCACCACTCTGCTTTTTCAATTGTACATCATCACTCATTAGTGTGTCATTAAGTCAACTTAATCATCAGTAAACAGTATTTTTTTAAACAAAGTTAATTTTAGAGTTAGAATGTTCTAGACTAGAAACTAACAGTGGCACTGTATGTAGTAAAAGTAAATGTTTTATAAAATTATGTATAATTAAATTATTTTTAATTTTTTATGCAAAATATGTTTATTTTTGTGAGACAGTAAAATCTGAATGAAAGTTACTAGCATAATGGGTAAGAGCTTAGTTTTTGTTGTTATTATCATTACCGTCTTTTGAGACAGTGTCTCACTATGTAGTTCAGACTGGCCTGGAACTCACGACAATCTTCTTGCCTCAGCCTCTGCATGCACCACCACACGTAGCCTAGAATCTTAGATTTTAGAGTCCACCCCATTGGAGCTGAGTCTCAGCTTTGCCCCTTACTGGCTCTATAACTTTGGACAAGTTTGTTATCCTCTCCTATACCTTAATTTCATTATCTTAGGAATGAAAGAGTGATGGTAATCGTGCCTATAAGAATACCTGGAAAATTATACATGCTAAATAAATATTAGCTAGTATTATTTCTTACTGCTAAAGGTTGGATGTTCAGTTCCTAGACAACTTTCTTTAAAACTGATAGCACTTTTTGTAGCTCGTCTTATACTGTTTACATACATGTGTGTATAGACACTAGCTATAGTATCAATTAGATAAAATATTCAGACCCATGATCTCCAGTATATAATTTAATTTTAGGGCTCAAGGTGTTTTTTTCTTCTCTCTGAACTCCTATTATAAATGGTATGCACACTCTCCCTGTACTTCTTAAGATACTTATTTGCTTACACAGATACCTCTTTCTGTGCCTCAGACCAAGTGATTGTTCCACCTCTCAATCTCAAGAAATTTAACTATGCACTATCATAACTTTGTGCCTTTGCACACAGTGTTTTTGTGACTTGAACTGCGTTTTTACTTGGGAATTTACTACTTCTTTCAGACCAAGCTCAGACAAGTTTCTTGGTGAAATCTGTCATGTTTTGTTACTGTTTTTGTGGTACTGAACCCAAAACCTTGTGCATGCTAGGCAAGTGTTCTACCATTGAGCTACATCCCCAGTCCTTTTTATTTCATTTCAAGATAGATTCTCACCAAATTGCCTAAGTTGACCTTGAATTTGTGATTCTCCTGCCTCAGCCTCCTGGGTAAGTAGGATTACAAGCATTCACCATCACACTTAGTCCTTTCTTGATTCTTTTTTAAAATTTTATTTTAATGGTACATTTTAGATGTTCATAGTGATAACATTCATCATAGGGGATTTGTACCTGTACCTTTCTTGATTCTTGTAGCCACTGTAGCCTATTAAGCTTTCTCTTAATCCTATGTGATAGACAGATAGATAGATAGAGAGATAGATAATTTAAACATTTTACTGGCATAATTCATTTAACTTTATATCCATTCTTCTAAACCAGTGGAGTACAAAATTTTTTGTTGTATCACTATTTTTAAAAATTTGAGCATACATATATATGTGCACCATACACATATATTACTGTGATTTGTACACCAAAAATTTTAATCAGCAATAGAAATTTTTAAAGGTTGACATAAAGATGAAGTAAAAACTTTTAAAATAATTTCATGTTATAAACAATACTTATAAAAAGAATTTCATATATTAACAATGTGTAAAATACTTTTGTTTTCAAATGTTAATAATGCTCTGAATGCTGGTTATAAAATGTCATCAGTTATGAGAATTATACTCCATATATCACTAGCCAATATCTTATGGCACAAAGTATATTTAAGGCAAGATTTGTTATTACAGTTTTTTGGATAATTTTTAAATTTATGAAATTTTTTTTCATATACAGTTATATCATCACTGTCACTATGTGTCAAGGCATTTATAGTGAGAAGAGATGTCAGCTCTAGCATTTTTCTGTTCGCTTATTGGTATTATCTTTGATCCATGATATTATAAGGATGTTTTTAATTAAAACCATACAAAAAACATTAAAAAGTATAATAAACACCCATGTACCCAGAACTCACCTTATGTAATAAAACATACAATTATAATACTATGAAAGTTTGTTCAGCTATGTTTCCATTTATGTGAGGACTTGCTTAGATACATACTACAAGATATGTACAAATCCACCTGCCTGAGTACACATAAATGTTAGTAAACTGCAGAAAGCTAAAAAGCATTAATGAAGCCAGGCACACAACTGTGATCTCAGATCCAGTGACTGAGGCATGAGAATCTCAAGTTTGAGGCCAACTTGGGTAATTTAGGGAGAACTTGTGTTAAAAAAACAATTTTTTCTTAACTTTTAAAAGGCTTGCTGGGCATGGTGGTACACACCTGTAATACCAGCACTTGGGAGGCTGAGGCAGGAAAAGCTCTAATTTTGAGCCCACCCTGTGCTACACAGTGAGTTCAAGGCCAGCCTGAACTACACAGCAAGACCCTATCTCCAGAACAAAAAGGCCAGAGATGTAGCTCCATAGCAGAGCACTTGCCTAGCATGCATGAGGCCCTGGATTCAATCCTCAGTGCTACACACACACACACACACACACACACACACACACACACACACACAAAAGAAAAAAGAAAAGAGACCCCTAATAAATGATGATACCACTGCCAACCTCTTACACATGGAACTTCCTTCAAATTATATGCGATATTACAACAGTCTGTCTTGTAAACTATGTAACAAGAGAGTGACTGTCAAACATTACATCAATAAAGTTTAATTTCTAGTTTTTAGATAATATGTATAAGTTAGAATTCTAATACATTTCTTGCACACCAATGGCTTTTCTTACCTATCCTCCTGGTCTTCCAGTACCATTTCTTGGAGGTCAGTCCTCTAAAGCACAAGCCATGCAGAAGCAGGAATTTTATTGAATTCATCTCTGTAACTGCCATGCAGTGTAAGAGGAACTAAATAAAAGCTTGCTATATGAATGAGAGCTTTCTGTGATATTTAAAGTTAACTCGAAAGTTTTCAGTGGATACATATTATCTATGCAACTTGAGTAATTCATGACACTGTGCTGACATTTGTTTAAGATTCTACTGTTAGAAGAACACGAATTGTTGAAAATAAGTGGAGAGGTCTTTCAGACCAGAAAAGAAAAAACCCTGGATCTGTAGGACAGAAGTACAGTGAGCAAATGAATGTAAGTATAGCATTAGAAAAATTCTCTGTTCAATATTGAGAAATTGCTTTGAAAAACAGTGTTCCTAAAGGTCTGTGCTTTTGCTATAAACTGTACTACCATATAAATATAAATATAGCCAGTTACCTGTGATGCACGCTTGGAATCTTATGGTAAGAGTTTATTCTACTGTATTCATTTGCTGTATTCTAATTCATCTGTGTGATCAGTTACCAGTGAAGGTTTTAAACCAACTTTAAGAAACCACTATTATTATTTTATTTATTATCATTTATAACCAACTCTGGAAAAAATGAGATCCTTCACAACAAAATTCAACAGTTATTTAAATTACATAAGAGAAGAAAAGAGGGAGGGAAGGAGGAGAGAAAACTAGAGCCATGGAGACAGGAAGCAAGTATGTTAATCATAAAGACCAGTATAGTTCTATGTAATTGAATATCTTATTTGGAGCTGAGCTTCCTGAAAGACTTGGTTAAAAAGAAAAATTGAGTAAGTTACATAGTCCTCAAAGAATATTGGCAATTATGTCTGTGATACAATATTTTAAAAGATATTGAGGACCTTTTATAAAGGACCTTGAAATAATACTGAATGTCTTCATTAACAATTCAGTGATAAATGAATATAACTGTTAGAGACAAAGATCTTTGACAAACATCAAAAGCGTAATAATAATTTTTATTATGAAGGAAATTCTGTTAAGTGCTAAGTAAATGTGATCTAAATATGACATTTTCTTTTTCTTTTTCTTTTTCTTTTTCTTTTTCTTTTTTTTTAAGACAGGGTCTAACAATCTAGTTCAAGCTGGCCTTGAACTCACTATGTAGTCCAGGCTGGCCTCAATCTTGTGGCAGTTCTTCTGCCTCAATGTCCTAAATGCTGAGATTACAGGCATGTGCCACCATGTCTGGCCTAAATATGACGTTTTCTAGTGGTCTAACTTTAAGGATTTACTTTAGAATGTCAAAAGTACTAGGTGGATAAGTAAATAGCATTGTACTGGGATGCTACCTTACATATTACTTTAAATATTCTACCCTATTACTTCATCTGATTTTTTAAATAGAGCTGTAATAGGGTGCCTTATGAAGAATTTACATTTTGCACTATAGGTTGACGTTCCTATCATTTGTATCTTATAGGAAGTGTTAATTTTATGTGAATAAGATTAAAATGGATAACAGCCAACTATGATATAATCTTATCAGCCAAACAAAAGTTATTTAGTTGTACATTTATATAAATAAGATAGTCTCATTACCAACATGTTCTTATTGCTTAATAACAAAATTATACTTAATTATAAACATGGTACTTAATTACAGACATGACTTCTTGATTATAATAATGCCTAATAAGCCCTTTCTTTTTAAACTTTTATATTGAGCCCACCAAAATTTCAAAATCATAAAGACATACTTTACCTGTATTTCTCTGTATTTTGTTAAGATATCTCAAATTTTAAAGTAACACGTATCTACTATAACAAAAAATATTAACTAAATTTTAAATGTCTATTATTAGTGCCCTCTCCAAATTCATTTTTCTTTTTTCCAAGTCTTATATTCTTCTAGCTCATGCTCCTTTGCATTCTGTTTTACTGTCTTTCAAGTGTAGTTTTGTCCTCTCCAGAAACTTCTCTTCCACTTTCACATACACATCCTCCATTTACACATCCTTTTACACATCTCCTCAAGTCTTGTTAGCATTAAAATAAATCAGTGTTCCTAAGTCAAAATCATTTTGGAATTTAAATTTTTCATCCTTATTATTTTCTTTGGTCATGTTTTTTATTCCAGAGCCCCATCAAAATTTCAGTTACATTAAAGTGCTTGCCTTGCAAGCACAAGGCCCCGAGTTCAATCCCAGCACCAAAAAAAAAAAGAAAAAAATTCAGTTACAGGGGCTGGGGATTTAGCTCAGCGGTTAAAGTGAGGCCCTGAGTTCGATCCCCAGCACACACACAAAAAAAAAAGTTCAGTTACAGCATTGACCTTTGTCACCTTGTATTAGGCAATGCATTTTATTACCCTGTATTTTACTACCCCGTTGCTGTATGGAAAGAATCGAAAACAGATAAATAAAAAGAAGAAAAGGCACAATTGCCCTTTCGTATAAGAGTTTCAGTCCAAGTCTTTCAAGTCTATAATGGACATCAGGCAAAATTACACAATGAGAGCTATTGCAAAAATCTGTGTCAACTACTGCTCAGATCAGACTGAGCGAAAGCCAAGTACTGTACATAGTCATAGCCATGCAATTTTATCTGAGAGAAAAATATTATTTCTTCAAGTAAAAAAATGAGAATAAAGAAAGTAGACCATATTCAAAGGAGAGTTGGTATCTTTCAGACAGCATTGAGTACGTGAACTTACTGCTAGTGTTCAAAAATGTCTTTTTTCGAAAGATATTTTATGGAAATGAGAAGGGGATTCTGGGATGGGGGTAGATGGGAGTAGAGAAAAAGGGGAAGTAAAAAGGATCAAGATGTGATATATATATGTAACAGTACCCCACAGCAAATGTATTTTTGTGTATTGCAAACATATGCTAATAAAAAATTTTAATTTCCCTTTTCCAGATTCTATGCAGCACTGGGACAGCTATTTCTATTTTAAATTTTATCATCTAAGACACTTAGCTATGGTTAGTCATAGTTAGTCATAGTTAGAAGCTTTGGGCCTTACAAAGATAAACCAACTAGCCAGGCTTGGTGGATCTACAGGTAGGAGAATCACAAGTTCAAGCCCAACCTGAGCAACTTACTGACTTAGCAAGACCATGTCTCATAAATAATAATAATAATAAAGGGCAGGGGTGTAGCCCAGTATGAAGACCCTGGGTTCATTCCCCAAAATAAATCAATTAAGTTATAAACCTTAAGATAATGTTTTACCTTTCTTTTAAATAGTACATTTTATTGCCACCCAATTTAGTTTCACTCTTTCAAACATCAAGCACTGCAACTTGAAATTTTTCAGGGGATATAAATGTATTTTAAAATATTCACATACCTTAGAAAGACCTTAATTCAGTAACTCTTGATTTCAGTTACAAAAACAAAATATTGCCTGAATAAAGATAGCTGAAAATATATACAGCAATTAAAAGTTTTTTTAAAGTTCATGTACATATCATGAATTTTAAATGTGAAATTATGTCTGATTTCATATTCTATTTTTATAGAATTTTGGACAAAGTGTCCAGCTAAGTTCAAGTGAGCCAAAGCAGGCTACAAGGGGTACTTCTAACATTGAAGAAGGTATGTTTTGGTTTAAATGTTTTCCTTGAAGCTTTGTTCAAGTAATTTTTTATATGTATTTTCTCAAGTGTTTATAAATTGTGTGAGTGCTAAAGCACCATTTAGGACCTGAACTGTCCTTGCCACTAAACAATTTGTTGCCAGTTTTCCTTTATTCTAAATAGCAATATATTGAGCTGTTTCTTGACTTGTTATTTCTGTAGGATAGATGATTTCTGCAGGATAGATTTCCAGAATCAAAATTACAATACTGGACATACAGTTGGCACTCAATAAATATTTGTTGAACGAAACTCTGCATATGAAATGAATACTAGATCAAAGGAAATAAGCATTGACATGGATAGTCATACATACTGCTAAACTCTTTTTCTAAAAGTATTATTCAAAATTATCCCAGTAGTGTATGTGAACTTGAGGTACAATTGTTTCTACTATTTACTTACATGATAGGCAAAGAAATTTCGTTATATTAATTTTTTAATATTTTTATTAATAATATGCTTAATTGCTTTTGTGTGTATTTTTAGCAAGTTGTCCCTTCATATTCTTTTCCCATAGATATTAGAGTTTTGATCATTTCTTACTGATTTCTGAAAATTCTTGAAATATCAATGATTGTAATCCTTATATTGTTTACAAGTGTTTTTACTACTTTATTATTTTTGTTTTATTCCACTTAAATTGTATTTTTACATATATGTTTTTATTTTCATTTGTTCATTCAATAAATGATTATTGAGAACTAATTTTCTGCTTATAAGTAGATATTGGATATAGTCATGATCACAACCTACAAAAGCCTTTCCCTTCAGAACTTAAAAGTCTGTCAAGGAAGATTGGCCTGGCATGGCTGAAAATAAACATGTTTCAGTCTTTTCATAATGATTTCTTCATTACTTTTATACTGAGAACCCGACCAATCCAGAAATTTAGAAATACCATTTTCCTCTAAATTGCTTTCATAGTTTGATTCTTTACCTCTTAATTTATTTGGAATTTGTTTAAATGAAGATGAGAAGTGAAACTCCAATTCCTTTATAAGCAATGAACTAATTTATTGAATCATCCCTCCTTTCTCTCCAGTCTCTGATGCTCCTTTGAGCATATATTCTTAATCCAATTGGGTCGTTTCTAGGTTTTTCATTCTGTTCAGCTGACCCTGTGATTTTCTAACCTTTCCTTAAGTTTCTTTTCTCCTACTCTTATTTATAGTTCATTTTAACTGCTATTCTAGAAACAATCTCATTCATATCATCTTTGTAACACCCATGAATAGCAAAACTCAATGCAAAAAATTATCTAAACACAATGTATTTTTTTCTTTAGTTCAGGTAACTCTCTAAGAATTGTTATTATCTCACTGCCATCATTTTAGATTTTTTTTAAATTAAGGATGCAGAAATGCCAGATGTAGAGAATCATAATAAATGCAAAGTAATAGAATACACTGCATTTCTGTCTGTGATATGAATACATATAGACATAGCTAAGTAAGAATAAGGGCTAATCTCCAAAACGAAAAGAGATCAAAGAATAATTTATTGAAATTTCCATAGTTTCAGATAGTACTTCTGAGTTTTTGATGGCTGAAAATCTAGTGAAAGCTTCAGTGCCTGAAGATGAAATTCTAACTGTCCTGAATAATAAGCAGCAACAAAAATCAAATCTAGCTTTAAACAAGACCCAGGGATTCGACATCAGTGTGCTGTCAGCTGAAGAACAGAGGATCCTGCAGTCCCTTGATCATCTCAATGAAAGGCTGCACTGTAAGTGTAGAAGAACCTCTATTGTGAGAAATCTGGTATTTTGTACTTAGACTTTTTTAATTAAATTTTAAAATTGAAAATAAAGGTACAAAATTATACACATTATCACCTATTTACTGGAGTATATAACAATCAAGAAATATTTAAATATTTCATACTGTTTGAAGTATATACAGCATCATTTATAATGTTGTTTATGATAATTCCAATTTCTGTGCCAGGCCTTCCTGTGTTTTAGGAATATATGAATACATTAGTTCTAGTTCTGTAATGGACAAGCTAGGTATCTATACTGACCATTCATGGAAATAATTATAATCTCTTCATTAAATATTTTGAAAACCTAAATGTAGTGATGAGCTGCTAAGAATATAAGGAATTCCTAAGACTAAGAAGTGAGTATATTCTAGATGTTAGACCTTTGTCTGAGGAATGATTGGCAAAAACTTTTTCCCACTCTGTTGGTTTTAACCCCACTCTATTGGTGATTTCTTTTGCTATGCAAAAGCCTTTTAATAGGATGTGATCCCAAGTGCTGATCCTTTGTGTTGTTTCCCGTGCAGTCTGAGTATTGTTCATAAATTTTTTTTCCTGCCTCTATGTCTCCAGGAGTTCTTCCTATTCCGTCTTCCAGTAGATTTAGTGTTTCTGTTTTAATGTTTAGATCTCTGATCCATTTCAATTTTAGTTTAGTACATGGTAAAAGACATGTATCTCATTTTAGTTTTCGGCATGTGGCAAGCCAATTTTTCCAGCACCATTTTTAAAGAGGCTATCTTTCTTCCAGTGTGGGTTTTTGGCTCCTTTGTTGAAGATGAGGTATTTGAGTGCATTTGGAGTTGTTTCTGCATCTTCTAATCTGTTCCACTGATCCTTGGGTCTGTCTTTTTGCCAGTACCATGCTGTTTTTATCACTGTAGCTTTATAGTATAATTTCTGATCAGGGATTTTGATGCCCCCTGCCTTATTCCTGTTGCCCAGAATTGTTTTTGCTATTCTTGGTCTCTTCTGGTTCCAGATGAATTTCATGATTGCTTTCTCTAGTTCTGTGAACTATGCTATTGGTATTTTGAATGGAATTGCATTATATCTGTATAGTAGTTTAGGAAGTATGGTCATTTTCACTATGTTGGTTCTTCCTACCCAAGAACATGGGATGTCTTTCCATTTTCTGACATCCCTTTCAATTGCCTTTTTTAGAGGAATGTAGTTTTCACTGTAAAGATCTTTTACTTGCTTTGTTAGATTGATTCCTAAGTATTTCATTTTTTTTGATGCTATTGTGAAAGGTGTATCTTCCCTAATTTCTTTCTCAATCAGTTTGTTATTTGTATATAGAAATGCTATTGATTTTTGGGTGTTGATTTTGTATCCAGCTACACAACTGAATTTGGTTATTAAATCTAGAAGTTTTTTTGGTGGAGTTTTTGGGGTCTTGTATGTAGATATCATGTCATCCGCAAATAATGCTTGCTTAACTTCTTTCTTTCCTATCTTCATTCCTTTTATTTCTTTCTCTTACCTAATTGCCCTGGCTACTGTTTCCAGAACTATATTGAATAAGAGTGGTGATAGTGGACATCCTTGTCTTGTTCCTGAGTTTAGAGTGAAAGCCTTCAGTTTTTGACCATTTAGTATGATGTTGGCCATTGGATTGTCATAGATGGCTTTTATCAGATTGAGGTATAGACCCTCTATTCCTAATTTCTGTAGTGTTTTTATCATGAATGGGTGTTGGATCTTGTAAAATGCTTTTTCTGCATCTATTGAAATTATCAAGTGATTTTTGTCTTTGACTCTGTTGATATGGTGTATTACATTTATTGATTTGCATATTTTGAACCATCCCTGCATCCCTGGGATGAATCCCACTTGGTCATAATGTATAATCTTCTTGATAATTCATTGTATTCTGTTTGCCAGTATCTTATTGAGAATCTATAAAGAGCTCAAAAAAATCAGACACCTCACAAATTTAGAGACCCAATCCAAAAATGGGCATATGAAATGAATAGACACCTCTCAGATGAAGAAATACTAATGGCAAATAAATATATGAAAAAGTATTCAACATCACTGGTCATTCGAGAGATGCAAATTAAAACAATGCTAAGATTTCATCTCACTCCAGAAAGAATGGCTATCATCAAGAAATCAACCAATAACAAATGCTGGTGGGGCCGTGGGGAAAGAGGAACCCTCCTCCACTGTTGGTGGGAATGTAGACTGGTCCAACTATTGTGGAAATCATTGTGGAGATTCCTCAAAAAACTACAACTAGAGGTTCCATTTGACCCAGCTATCCCTCTTCTCGTTATCTTCCCAGAAGAATTAAAAACATCGTACAACAGTGATATATGTACAACAATGTTTATAGCAACACAGTTTGTAATAGCTAAGTCTTGGAAACAACCTAAATGCCCAACAAATAATGAATGGCTAAAGAAGATGTGGTTTTTCTATACAATGGAGTATTATTCTGCCATAAAAAAGGATAAACAAGATATTTATAGGTAAATGGATGTACCTTGAGAACATACTCTTAAGTGAAATAAATACATGAGTATATATCCAATTGTTTCTCTGATATGAGAAACCGTAAGTGTAAAAAAGGACAAAAAAGTATAATAGATACTAAATAAAAGAAAGATAACATTCAATAGAGAGGAGAATTAGAAAGGGAGGAGGGGGAAAAGAAGGAAAGGAAAAAGAAAAGAAAGGGAAAAAGCCGAAAAATGTAAATAAAGCTACTGTAAATAGGGAAGGGAGGGGGAGTGAAAGGGAGGGGTAGGGAAGAAGGGGGGGAACCAAGATGTATCATGTACAGGTACAAATTAACTATGATGAATGCGATCATTCTGTATACAATGTACCAATATATGTTCTTGGTAAATAAAAAAAAGAAGTGAATATAAATAAAAACTCAGAAAAACAAAGAAAGTACTATAGCTCGCTTTTATTCTAAGGATGTTTAACACATAAAATTAAAAAAGGGGGACCAGGAGACAAAACCCAGGACCTACTCTAAATAAGTGTCTCTTAGAAGATCCTCCAGCCATAAAGCTGGGCCTGCCAAAGATCTATGCACAACACATACATTCACAGAAAAGGAGGGGCAAAAAAAATCACATTTCTTGAACTTAAGTGTTGAGCAGATGAGGAATGCGGACAACACTGACAATTTGAAACCACTCTGTGTTATACACATACTACCTGAATGGTCATTAAAGCCTGAAGTAAAGTAATTTAGAATGATTTAAAACTGGTAATGACCCAAAATACCTGAAAATAGTACATTTATGTTCTTTCTCATTACTAGAATTGCATAATTCGTATTGGATGAGAACCAAATCACATTCAATGGTTAGGTTCAATGTTGACCCTATGGGGAAATTTGATTCAGTTCTTGTCCAATTTGGTTTGGGACCAGAAACATGGAAAGAATTAAGTTCATAAAGTGATGTACCACCATATAGTCAAAATGGCCATACTTCCAAAACTAGTATACAGATTTAATGCTGTCCCAATCAAAATACCAGTACATTCCTCACAGAACTAGAGAAAACAATCGTAAAATTCATATGGAACCAAAAGAGACCTAGAATAACAAAAGCAATTCTGGGCAACAAGGACAAGGCATCGCAATCTCAAACTTCACATTATACTGCAAAGTTACAGTGATAAAAACAGCATGCTATTAGCAAAACAAAAAAAAACAGGTTTGTGGATCAATGGAACAGAATAGAGGTGCAGAAATAACTCCAGGCACACTAAACTACCTTATCTTTGAAAAAGGGGCCAAATACTTTCCCTGGAGGAAAGACAGCCTCTTTAACAAATAGTGTTAAGAAATGTAACTATCCACATGCCAAAGATTGAAACTAGACCCAAACTTCTCACTATGTGCTAAATTAAAATCAAAGTGTATCAAAAATGTAAATATTAAAACAGAAACACTTAATCTGCTGGAAGACAAAATAGGTAAAACTCTTGAAGACATAAGGATAGGCAAAGAAAACTTTCTGAACAGAATCTCATTTCCACAAGAAATAATACCCAGAATAAACAAGTAGGATCACATCAAATTAAAAAGATTCTGCACAGCAAAGGAAACAACCAAAGCATGAAGAGACAACTTATAGTATGAGAAAAAATTTTTTGCCAGCTACTCCTCAAAGTACTAGAATATATAAAGAGCTAAAAATATTAGACCCACCCAAAATTAAAAGACCCACTCAAAAAAAATGGGCATCTGAAATGAATAGACACTTCTCAGATGAAGGAATACAAATGGTCAATAAGTATGTGAAAAAATGTTCAGCATCACTGGCCATTTGAGAATTGCAAATTAAAACAACACTAAAATTCCATCTTACTCCAGAAAGAATGACCGTCACCAAGAAATCAAACAATAACAAATGCTAGAGAGAGTACAGGAGAAAAAGAACCCTTCTTCATTGTTGGTGGGAGTGTACACTGGTACAATGAGAATGGAAATCAGTATAGAAGTTCCTCAAAAAACAAAAAGTATAAATTCCATTTGACCCAGCTATTCCCCTTCTAGATATCTTCCCGAAAGAGTTAAAGACATCATATTACAGTGATGCATGTATACCCGTGTTTAGAGAAGCACAATTCATAATAGCTAAATCTTGTAAGCAGCCTGTATGTCCATCAACAGATGAATAGATAAAGAAAATGTGGTATTTGTATATAGTGGAGTACTAACCTGCCATAAAGAAAGATAAACTTGAATCATTTGTAGGAAAACAGGTGTACCTTGAGACCATAATGTTAAGTGAAGTAAATTAGACACACAAGCTTAGTGTATCGTTTATTTTATGCGAGAAACCCAACATACAAATAAAGTTCAAACTGAAAGATGGACAATAAGATATGGTAGGTGGATCTTTGGCATATGGAAAGGGAACCAAGAGATAGAAGGGGAGAGGGAGGAAAGGGAGACAAGATTTTAATAAAAGGGGGGATTGTGAAGTGCTGTGTACATTCACCAATCCCTGCAAGGAATGTGGCCATCATGTACTAAAACATGTATTTTTTAAAGTGTGTGTGTGTGTGTGTGTGTGTGTGTGTGTAGGTGTGTAGGTGTCCAAGAGATGCAGGGAAAGGGAGGCAAAGGAGGAGAGGGCTAAAAAGGAAATGGGAAATGTCACGTACAGGTATGTCATGTAATGTCCCCTGATGAATATAATCATTGTGTACTACAAACAGGTACCAATAAAAAACATAAATATAAAAGTAAAAAAGTAAGTGGGAATAGCTGTACACATATCTGTCAAAGCAGACTTCAAGACAAAATTAGTCATATCAGACAAGTAAGGCCACATAGCTCAGTAAAGAGAAAAATCCACCAAAAAAGATTTATAAATATATCCACAGCAAACAAAACCAGTGCACCCAATTTAATAATACACTGCTTAACATAAAAGGACGCGTAGGTCCCAATACAATGATAGTGGGTAACTTCTAAACTAGTGATAATGTTGAAATTTTTAATCTAGATAGTTGCACAGACATTGTCATTATTATAATTGCTTAAACCAAGAATATATGTTTTGTGGTGTTAGTTTCAAAATCAAAATTTAAATTTAAAATTATATATTTATAAAAGACAAAACTACAATCACAAAAGTGATATAGAGATAAGGTATAAATTAAGATGTGAAATAATGCAGATAAATAATAAACTCAAATCAATACTTTGGAGGATTTTTTATTTCTGTTAGAAATAAAAATATTTAAATGATTCATATTAAAAAATTCTGCCTCATTTTTCTTTTACTCAGATTCTTCCTACCATATGAACAAAAAGGCCTAAATACTGAAAAGGCAAGCATTACCTGAATTACTCATATTTGGTGCCCCAGTAGTTAAACATCTCCTTTTTTCCTGAAAGGCTCCAAGGATAAATGATAATTTTGTTTTTTAAAAAAACAAAAAAGAGAACAAAAACATAACATTTGAACAATGTTTATTGCATAATAATCAAAGTACTAGGAATTCGCTTTTATCAACATAAGGTTTATGTAATTGCAACAAAGCAACATGTTTTATATTAATGAAGACTATTTGTAGAATCAACAGAAAAAATCTCTTAATTTTGAATATTTTGAAAAATCAGAATTGAATATTTGATTCTATAATCATTCCTCTCTTTCAATATACATAACTAAATTGTATTATGGTATAATTTTTCAGATGTACAAGAAACCATTTGCAGAAATCCATCCATCAAAAATATGTTACAAATAATACCACTTCTGGTAAGTTTTTGAAGAAGCTCTATTTTCTTGTTTTAGGACATATGATTTCATGTACACATCATTAGAAGTAAGAAGACTTCGTTGATAGTTTTTCTTGAGAATGGTTTTTAGATAGCTTTTTCTCTCCCAACCAACTTTTTATCCAAAGATGTTTCATTACAATCAAATAAATATCCTCTCATTAAAAATATCAGAACATACAGATTTTTACATCCAGAGTATTTTATCGGTGATGGCAACCAGCATCAGTCATCAAATAATTTTATGTAGGTAGCCTAATTGGAACTTGGAAATTGTAATGATCTCTGCCTTTTCCCATATACCTCCTATGTCTTAAGAGTCAAAACTAAAACTACTATTTTGAATCTTTTTTTTTTTTTTTGGCCTGGGCACTGAATTCTAGTAAAGATACACATGTAAATAAAAACCAATCCCTGCATTCAAGAATTTGCAGTCTAACAGGGAGAAAGGCATATATATGGATAGTACATAATATTAATTATAATATTAAGTAAGACTGTGTGAGGTACAAGCTATAGAAACCAAAGAAGGAAAAAAAATCTTATCTGGCTAGAGGTGACCAGAAGACATATTCAAGTTTATGTAAAGAGGGGCTGAGATTTGCTCAGTGGTTAGAGTGCTTGCCTGCAAGCACAGGGCCCTGAGCTCAATCCCCAGCACCAAAACCAAAAAAAAAGTTTATGTGAAGTGTGTCCACAAACTAAGATACTGCTTGTACTTTTACAGTTATCAATTTAGGTATTCACTAGATAATTGTTTTGTTGGAGAATTAAATTGGATGCTTACCTAATCCCCATGTTTTTCATGTGCCCTCAATTCTAAAATTTTGACAGGAAAAAGTATGATTATGCAAAAATACTGCATGTCATATTACTTGCTATTATATAAATAAAGTATGTCTTACCCATGTTTCAGGGTCTTGTTGTGCTCTGGCTATGATCATGAATAACAGTGAGTGAAAAGGAACCTTTCTCTGCCCTCCTGAAGCTAATCTACCTCTCAGCACATAGTTCTTCAAAGTGGCCTTTGGCATTTTTTGTTGTTGTTATTTTTAGACATGATCCTCAACAGACACTTTAATTTCTGGGTATTTTCATGGCTATTTTTACATACTAGTTTGGTTTTTTCTCAAATTTTTCACCTCAATTATTAAGTAATTTTACAGTGATGATTTTTCTGGGCCTGAAATTTGATTATGACAGTTTATGTCAGTTCTGATATTTATTATTAATTACTATGATTCTTGTTTCACATTAGTGAAGTAGTATCTGTAGCAACTGAGACTACTCTTCTGTACAAGTTGAAAACTATTTTAACCACACAGCATGAATATTAAATATTATTCATTAGGGATAGAAAGTTGTCTAATCAGGAAACTGTTGTGCACATCAGTGTACTATGTAATTATATTACTAGATTATCTAACTCTTAAAAGTGGATTGAGGATCGTTGGTAGGTTTTTAATTGTTTTTAGCCTACATCTTTTTTGCTCTTCATGACAGTTGGTAATCATTAGTTTTCTTTAGTATTTATCTTCAGATATAGCACTCTCCTTCATTTTAACAACATCACTTACATAGGTCAGGGCCTTCAATTTATTTTCAGAGAAAATGGTGTAAAAAAATCACAAAATTCTTAACTTCCTGTTTGAACAACTAATACCAAATTTGCTCTTTTGCCATATTGAACATTAGGATTTGGACATTTTAGTCTTAAATTAACTCTTCACTTGAATTAACCAATTGCTGACAATTGGCCTTACTTGCTTTACAAATGGACAGACAAATAAGTAGAATAAAGTAGGTGTACACACAGAAAGATAAATTTTATCAACTCTTTGAAAGTAAATTGTAAACAGTATAACACTTCCCCTGTAAATATTTCTGTGTACATATGCTCTTAAGGACAAACACATTCAAAAAAAAAAAAAAAACCAGAACAAACACATTCCTCCACATAACCACAATACTATTTATTATAATGAAGAAACTTAACACTGATACAATGGTATTATCTGATACACATTCCAGGGCTGCCCATTTGTCTGAATAAAAGGTGTTCTGTGACTATTTCATTTTTCTGATCCATTACTGAATCCAGGATTGGGTTTCTCTTCTCAGGCCGGGACGTGAACTGATATATTCATTTATTTATGCCAAGGTGTTTAACATAAATTTTAAAAAATGATTTTTCAGAGTAAACATGTAAAACCATTTAAATAATGTGAAGACAATATATGAAAAGAAATTTTTTTGTTTCTCGAGATAGGGTCTCAGTCTATAGTCCAGCCTAGTCTTGAACTCAATAAATGGCCCAGGGCAGCCTTGAACACTTCATCCTTCTGTCTTACTCAGCCTCTTGGGTGCTGGGACTACAAGTGTGTGCCAGCACGCCTAGTGAATTTCTAGTAGAATTTCAAACACTAACACTTGGGTGAGGGAAACATTTTTGATCAGAAGTGCCTTTATTTTCAGGGAAAATACCCTTTGTAGCATGGGCAATCAGTATCCCACCATTGTTTAAAGCAAGTGCAAGACTGAGACTTCAGAACAATAATAATAGTAATAAACTGCAACCTCCCCTTCACTGGATACCCATAGTCATCCCTTCACTGGATTCCCATAGTCATCCTAATAATAATTGCATTTATCCCATAGAGTACTTAAGAGTATTATGTGAGATTATGATCCATGTAAAGCACTTAAAACAGTGCTTGTAATACAGTACATGCTAAATACATGTTTGGTTGGATTCGTATTATTAACACAATTTTGATCCTCTTATTTGTCTCCCAAAAATGTAATTTCCCTGAAAGCACTTTAATGAAATTTAAGTACATGGGCTTTACACTTAAGTGTTTAAATTAAATTACTTAAGTGAAAGCATAACTTTCTCTTCTAAAAATTAGGAATCATTTTAACCACCTTTATTGTCTTCTTTTCTTCTTCTCACTACACTATGAATTTCCATTTTAGCAGAATATTTAATATATTATTCATCAAATTTGCAATATTCTGTTCTGCCTCTATTTTTCTAATGATTTGCTTATGTTCCTAACTGCATTTTAGCGTTTTACTGGGGGTTTTTTGCTTCGTTTTGCAAATACAACTCATCTAACATCAATTTAATATCACTTCCTCTATGAAGTCTTCCATAGTAAATTCACTGTGATGTTCTCAGCCTCCTATGAACTTAGTATTGTAGCATCTTGCATTTTGTGTATATATATTGCACAGTATTTTTGTTAATTGTCTTTCTGCATTAAAAAAATTTTTAGAACTCTATTCTTGGGCCCAAAATTATTTTTCACTTACATATCCACTTTATAGAAACTAGCACATACTAAATATATAGAAAATATTGGTTGATTTATGATTTTTTTGGTTTTGTTTTTTGAGACAAGCCTTGTTACTTAGCCCAATCTAGCCTCTAACTTGCAATCCCTCTGCCTCAGCCTCCCAAGTGCTGGGATTATAGGCATGTGCACTATGCCTCACTAACTTATGATGTTTTTATGCATGATCTTTGAATAAGTAAATTATCTACCTATTTCATACTGTAGTAAAATGCAGTAATTTACTTGAACATGAAGTTTTTTTTAATATTCTAAAACCATAAAAATATCTCTGTTTCTGGAGGACTTCCAAAGCCCTTTTTTGAGTGTTAATATTTAATAAATCAGTACAATTTCATGAAAAATAAACATTGTTGAATATAATTAGAAGAAATAAAATGTATTTGCTGAGTGCTCACTATTGAATAGTGCTGTGCCAAACAGTCTCCCCAATATTCTCTTAATCTTCTTAGCTAATGCCATCAAGGAATTTTCCCAAGGTCTCAGAGCTATTCAGTGGAGAGCCAGGATTTACATTTTCCCCTTTCCCCCACAAAATCTGCCCTGCTTATTACAATTCTTATTTCAATTAATGCTGGGGCTGGGGATTTAGCTTAGTGGTTGGAGTGCTTGCCTAGCAAGCACAAGGCCCTGAGTTCAATCCCTGGCAGTGCCCCCCCCCAAAAAAAACAAATTAATGCTACTATCTTCCTCCAGATTTCCCAGGCAAATATCTGTCTATCCAGCTTCATATTGTTCCACAGAAATATGGAATAAATTTCCCTTATTTACTAAATACACCTCAAATCCATCCACTCTTCAGTCTTACAGGTATTATTGTAGTTTTGTAGTTACCAAGTTTTTCATATTCTCAGTAACCTATTATGTATTTTATGAATAACTAGGAGAAAGGAGCTTGAAGGCTTCAAACACAAAGTATTGATGAGGCAGAAACGTTAAATACCCTGATTTGATTGGTGTATATTTTGTAACACTGTGCTTCTAAAACATGTACAATTATTGTACGTTAATGAAAAACATTTAAGTTCGAGGAGAGCTAGGGGTATAGTTCGGTGGCAGAGTGCTTATCTTGCATGTGGAAGCCTTGGTTTAAATCCACAGCACCATAAAATGATAAAGAAGTTCAAGTATGGACAGTCTAGCTACCCTGGTCTGAGCATTACAAATTGTATGTGTGTATTGAATTACTGCACTATAACACATAATATGCATAATTAAAATAATAATCTTGGAGCTGGGGGTGTAACACAGTGGTAGAGCACTTGCCTAACATATATGAGGGCTCTGAGTTTGAAAAAGTCATTATAATCCTCATCATCATGATTTTAATTTTTGGAAGTTTATCGTGTTTCCTCTGGACCATGACAACTGCCTCCAGATTTACTCTCTCTGTTGCATCTTCCACATCTCTATCATCAGCATAATTTCTTTAAAATACAATGAACTTACTGTTTTCCTGCCTAAAACTCATCTTTAATGGTTAGCTATCACCTAGAAGTTAAAATTAAAACTCCAGAGAGAAGCATTTGAGCCCTTTGCAGCCTCTCTTCCAGGTGCTCCCGGCTCATAACTTACCATCTTGTTGAGCGATTGACAAGTCTCCCTGGAAGTCCTTGGATACTTCCAGGACCCACAATGTTTCCATTGCCTCACAAGACTTGTTCTTTTATCTGCTTTCCGCTACTTACTCTTCAGTACTTGATCCCTGTGTTGTCCATCTGGGAAAACTTTTCAGTCCGTGCTTTGTTCTGCCCAAAATTTAGAATTTCCTCCTTTTGGCAACCGTGCAGCTTGACTTTCATTTTGTAGAAGTTATTGTATTGGTCTCTTTAGTCACTGAACAGACACTACCTGGGTTCTTCCCACCTGTCAGGCACTTCTGGCAGAGAAAGAGAGAAAAGGAGCTTGCATGCTCATAGAGACAACATGCAAATAAAACAGTAAATTGAGTTGCTGCAGGGCAACCTCAAGATCTCTACCATTGTTTAGATTATAATTTTCAATACAAAAAATTGCAAATCTTAGAAGCAGACTTTTCATTTTAAAGTATCATATTTACTTTAAAATGAAATAAATTTAATGAATTTTTAACAGTTACCTCCCAAGCAACTTACTTCTTCAGCCCAAAATATTGTTAAACATCCAGAGTCTCACACAGGTTCAAAGTGATTTCTATACCAAACAAAATTATTAAACTTTCTATCACAGCGGAAGATGGAAAGCACCTTATAAGCAAAGATTACCAGCAGCAAAAAGTGAAGATCGTGAATTATTGTAATTAATATGATGCCTTATATAGAATGCTAATCACTTTGGTTGAGATCAATCTATGCGTAACATTAAAGAATTTGAATTAGAGTTTAGTCTTATTAAAATCTATAATCAGTAAGGTGGTTCACCTGTTTAAGTCTGTGAATACTACAATAAAAGAATATTCTGAACCTGTGTTACAGACCAGCCAAGCAAAGGCCAGTCCATCTCCTGATGTTGGATCCAGACTGCAAAGAAAATTCTGGTGAAGTATGACAACAGCTATTTAGTGGAATCACTATTTCTGATAATTTCCTGTAAATAAATCATATATTTCTACGTTTATTGATGATTTAAAACATTATAACTATAAAAATAAATCATAATATATGTAATGGAGATAAATTAGCTAGTTTATATTTATGCTGGAGATCATTCTTTATTGTATATTTTATTGATAAATACATTTTTAATGGAAGGAACTACTTCATTATTTTCAGCAAGAATGTTACTAGATATAAAGTCATTCTATTTAAAAATATGAGAGACTATTTTGTTATTCAAATTATGTATTAAGTATAGTTTAAAGCTTTGTTTGCTGAAAGTCCTAGTAAATTCTATTAAATTTGTGTAATGGTATAAAACACTTATGGTTACTAACATCTTGATAAATAACAGAGCTATTTTTTTAATACTTTCCAGGCTTTCTGTAGATTGGAGATATCACCAAGGGGTCTTATTATCAATTCTACATTTTTGACCATTAATGTTATCACTTAATGCTGGGGTAATTAGTCTCTGTTAAAAACTTACCACACTTGAAAAACTCAAAGGGATCAAATAGTAAACATGAAAAATAAACTGCAACCCCACCTGTATAACTTGAGTTTCCTAGTCAGTATATTTTTTCCCAATAGGAATATCTACTTCAGAAACAAGATTTATATTAGAAGTTGGCCTTTTGTTTGTTTGTTTGTTTTTTGAGACAGGGTCTCACTACCTAGTCCAGGCTGGCTTTGAACTTACCAGTAGGCCTGGCTGGCCTCAAACTCATGGCAATCCTCCTGCCTCAGCCTCCCAAGTGTTAGGATTACAGGTGTGCACCACTACACCTGGCTGGAAGTTGGCCTTTTAAAGTAATTCCTTAAAGCCAAAAGTGGTATGATCTTAATTTTCTCATAAAATTATGATAGCCTTTATTTTCCCTCAACTGTTTCTACCTTAGGCTCTCATCTGGATTATTTCAAGCTACATTCTTCTGATGACATGTCCAAATTGAGAATGAAATGGCCAGAGTAAAAATCAGCCATATCAATCCCATCTTAAAAGCCTCCCCTTCCACTACCAGAGAAAATTTGCAGTCCTTGGCAAGCAGTATAAGGCGCTTCATATTCTCGGCCCTCTCTGCATACCTAGCATGTTCTTTACCACTTTTCTCACCATACTAGTATAGGGGGCCTGGGGATATAGCTCCAGTGGTAGAGTGCTTGCCTAGCATGTGAAAGGGCCTGATTCAATCCCCAGCACTGAAAGTAAAACCAAAAATAAAACCTACTATTTCTTACCTCACTACCTGTACATGTGCTATACATTCAGTTTAGAATGCCTCCCCTCCCTGCCCTACTTACTATGCCTAATAAACTTTTATCCTTTCTCTTAAATTCTCTTCATGATGAACTTTTTCCATTTTTTTCTAATAATTCTTTCTACTATCTCCTCTCAACAAATTATGTCCTTTGTACCCTGAACTGGACTCATTTGTGCACATCTATGCACCTTTTCTGGAATAACAGCTCCTGGAAGGTAGAGATTGTCATTCATTTATTTTAGGAATTAAAGTAGGGTATATAATGGCAAATTAAAATGATTAATGGAGAAAATAGTCATTCAATTAACCAAATTTTTATCATGTGCTAGGTGCCACCGTGTTATGAATATAATAGAAGAGAAATTAATTCCTATCATGTAGTTTATATTTCAGTAGGGAAAACAAATTTTAAAATATATCAGCAGGTAGTTATAAGTATAAGTCTACTAAGTGAAAATTAGAGAACAATAGGGGATAGGAAGTTATATATTATTTCAGATACAAGGATAAAAAGTGATCAGAAACGTCTCTGAGAAGGTCTATCTCCCTTCTCGGCTCCTCCTTTCTATCCTGGCTGCCTGGCTGCCTTGGGATGAGGCGCTATATTCCACCCAGACCCTTCCACAGTGCCCTTCAGCCTTGAAGCCAGCTGATTTTGGACCAAATCCTCTAAAACCTGTGAGTTAATGTTCAGTATTTTGTCTCAGCAACAGGAAAATGACTAAGACAAGCAGAGTCTCTGAAGGCATCTTTATTTGATGACAGTATTATTCATGGGGGCGTGACATAATTGTTGTTATAAACTTTTACAAAAGACTTGATCTTTGACTGGTTGGCATTTTCTTCTTCCATGGAAGTCATACCTAATGAAGTTCTACTCGACCACAAAGAAGGATAAGCTTGAGTCATTTGTAGAAAAATGGATGCACCTTGAGACCATAATGTTAAGTGAAACAAATCAGACACACAAGTTTAAATGGTTCTCTTGTATGAGAAACCCAAAATATAAAAAGCAAATAAAAGATAAATAATGGGAAACAGCAAGATAGATTTTTTATAAAAGGGAAGGGGACCAAGAGATGGAAGAGAGAGGGAAAGGGAATTTAAAAAAAAGAATTAAGATGTGTTATGTACATGTACCAACTCCCCACAAGGAATATAATCCTTGTCCACTGTGAACATATACTAATCAAAGCATTAAAGTTGAAAAAAAAAGAATTCGTTATTGTGAGCAAGATCCACAATTCCAAAGGGAGATCAAAGAAATTATACAGTACAGAGATCCAGCAGATGCCACCTGGCATGATTTAAAGTCACCAGTAAGAAAACACAAGGCTGTGATCCTGTGTTTCTTGGCAGAATATCCTGAGAATGTCTCAGTTATGTTGGTCCCCAAATTCCATAGCCTCAAGTTAGTAAAAGGGAAACATCACATGGATTGAAACTGAGAGACATTCTAAAATCATCAAGGTTATAAAATTATCACAGATAAGAGGAGACTAAAGGCCATAACAACAAAATGTAACATGATATCTTAGGTTAGACCCCAAAACAGAATAAGGAGATCCGTGGAGAAAAGTACTGGTGAGCCATGTGGGGAAGCCTGCCCTTGTAGTCCTGAGCTACTTGGGAGTCTGGGGCAGGAGGATAGCTTGAGCTCAGAGTTCTGGACTAACCTGGAAAACACAGCAAGACTGTGTCGCTTAGAAAAATAAAACTGGTGAAATCTTAACCAAGTGTATAGTTTATTGATAATACTACACAAATATTCATTTCTTAGCTTTGTGTACTGTACCACAATTATATAAAATGCTAATATTAGGGAAAACTGGATAATAGCTACATGGGAATCGAGTCACTATGGCAACACTTCTGTGAGTAGACAGTTACTTCCAAATGAAAAATTACAATTTTTAAAACTTTTATAGCAGTACATGTTTTCAATACATAATAAATACGTTCATTGTGGAAAATCGGTACATACATATATCACATCTTAATCCTTTTTATTTCCCCTTTCCTTCTCATCCCTTCTTCCTCCCTCCCTCCCTAGATCACCTTCCCATCTGCAAAAGGTCTACCTCCCTGCTTCCTGTCACCTATCTTTTATTTTGCTCTTTAAATGATTTATACTTTGGGTTTCTCATATAAGAGAAACAATGAGATTTTTAACCTTCCATGTCTGATTTATTGCACTTAGAATTATGATCTTAAGATGCATCCATTTTCCTACAAATTACTGTAATTTATTGTTCTTTATAGATGATTAGTAAATATATTAAAATATTTAAAATCTTTTGTTGCACTATATGACCCAATTTGGGTTCAGAACAAATGTTACTATAATTATATAAAATGCAAAATCACACATTTGTTTGTTTAAAATGTGCTAGGAACTAATGCATTAAATCTCACTCTTACCAAAGTAGTAGAAGAGCATCAAGGCACTGCATAGCACAGCAGTATTTCCTGCTGCATGTGCAGCAGCAGCAAGGTGAAACTTGCAAAACAAAAAAGCACTGGGAGTATTTGGGGAGTCCAGGGGGTCCTTGCAGGGCTGCAGCAGCCCACAGGCCCTTATTTCCCTAAAACATATGTCTTACTAAGGTGATAAAAAGTACTCCTCTTTCCAGTCATGATTGGGGGAAATCCATTAAATTCTGGATATTTGAAAGAGAATTAAAAGCATCAAACCACAGCAATACATGCATACCCAGGTTTATAGCAGCACTGTTTGTAATAGCTAAATCTTAGAAACAGCTCAAATGCCCATCAACCGAGGAATGGATAAAGAAAATGTGATTATTTTATACAATGGAGTACTACTCTGCTGTAAAGAATGATAAGCTCAAGATATTTCTAGGTAAATGGATGCATCTTGAGAACATACTCTTAAGTAAAATAAATCGGACACACATGTTTAAATACCACATTGTTTCTCTGGTGTAAGAGACTGAAAGTTTAAATAAAGACTAAAATGTGTTATATTGGGAAAGGGAAGAAAGTGTTCAAATGGGAAAGGGAACAACAGGGGGAGGGGAAAGGAACAGAGGGACAAGAGAAATAAGAAATGGAAGGAAAAAATGTAAATGAAGGTTTTGTAAATAAGAAGGAAAAGGGCCGAGGATTTAGCTCAGTGGTTAGAGTGCTTGCCTCGCAAGCACAAGGCCCTGAGTTCGATCCCTGGTACCAAAAAAATAAATAAATAAATAAGGAGGGAGAAGTGGGTGAAGGGAGGGGAGGGGAAGGGAGGGGAGGGGAGAGGAACGGGAAAAAAAGAAGCAACAAGATACATCATGTACAGGTACAAATCCCCTATGATGAATGTTATCACCATGTACATCTAAAATGTACCATTAAAATAAAATTTTTAAAAAAAGTCTACATGCCAAGGAGAAAAATGTTCTTCTCTCTCAATAAAAACCTTTATGTTATAGTAATAGCTAGCATTCTTTAAAAGCTTACAGTACGCCCAATCTTTTGGTAAGCTCTTTATATTCAGAATCCGGTGCAATCCTCTAGCAACCGAAAGAATTAAGAATTAAATTTAATATTTAAAATACAGGAACTGAGGTATTGCAAGACTGAGTAACGTGCCCAAGGTCACCAAGCTAGGAAGAGACATATCCAGGAATTAAACCAAAGTCTGTCTGACTTTAGGGCTGACTTACACCTATAATATACAACCAGGTCTCTTTATTAAGCAGAAATTTCTAAACAATTATGAGTATGGATATGTTTACAAGATTTAGAACAAGCCAAAAAAATTTAAATAACTTCTACAAACATAACTAAAGTGAACATAATTCAAAAATTTTTATAAATAAATACATATACCGCATGGGTGGAAATTTTTAATTTGCCTCATGAATACCTGGGACATGTTGAAACTTGACTCTAATCCTTTAAGCTTTTTTAGACCACAAATGAACTGTACTGGGTATCCTGTCTTCTTAATCAAAGAAATCAGGGTCATTATCTGCTGGCCAAAAAAAAACAAACTACTTTACCTAATTGTCTGAGAAAATACTGCTAATTAAGGGAAGGATGAAAGAACAAATGTAATTCAATCTTGCTGTTATATTTCTTAAATGGAATGTAATCCTCCAAGGTGTCAGGGGGAAATACAAGGGGAACTTAAAAATTATTCTCCCAAATTCCCTTTCCCTCTCCTATTTAGCAAAACTCTCTCTCACCACTGTCAAAACAGTCTGTCTTTGGTTTGCTTTGGAGGTTAGATGGCTGCATTTTAGGGACAGATAAAATGAGAGGGTAGAAAGATCAGTGTAGATTTTACATAGAATATCCTCTTGTTACAGCATACCTCCATGGCACTTATTTGGTCATCCACTAAGTATGTATTTTAAGCATTCTTTATGTCAAGCACTGTATGACAGATAGAGAAGCAGAAATGAATAAAACACCCCTGCCCTCCAGTAGTTCAGTTTCCTGGAGGGAAAAAAAAAAACCACAATCTAATGACCTTTTTAAATAAAGTGTTGTCTATCATAATCACTTACGAAACTAGGTCAACTTGTATTGTCTGTGATTGAAAAAAATAATAATAATGTAATATACTGCCCTCTCGTGGTTCTAAACAAACTTTTCTATCAGTCGGTACATACCTTTCCCTCTTTTGAGACAGGATCTCACTAAATTGCTCAGCTGGGCTCAAACCTGTGATGCTCTTGCCTCAGCCTCCTGAATAGCTGAAATTGCAGACATGGGTCACTGTATGTGATTCGCTCTTTTAATAACAAGATTTACCTAAGAGATACTTATACTTCTCTGTTCTATTGTATTTTATTAAAACAATGCTGCTAACAGCAACCAGATATCTTTAGTCACTAATAGGGCTGCCTCCCAGTTTGACAATCATTGATCTCTGACTGCATTTGTTGGATTTTGATACATTGTTATAAATGTGTCCTAGAGATTACAATTCATGATTAAATTCACCCTGAAAGAAGATCTAATTTAACTTTTTCTCAAATACTAAATTGGGGCCACTGTGTTCTCTCTTGCACAGTGGTCCACTCTCACCCTGTAAAGTATGCTTGTTTTCCTACCTTTACTTGGCCCAAACTTGTTCTGCAGTGCCTGTTTCTTTTCCTGCCTTTAGTAAATGTAAAACCTTGCTATTGCAAAAAATAGTAAATTGGTTAAGTATAAAATACAATAATACAAATAATACTAGTAAAATTCCCCATATGCAGTACTAGTACTAACAGTTATACATAATAAATACATTACCTCTTGCAATTTATATACATTTCTCATGTATTAAACTTGTCTTTACCACAAACCTCTGTTTACTTTTATTCTTCAGGGTTACAGACTGACTTTCCTTAGGAAATTCCTTAAATTCCTTTAACAAGAATTAAAATATGTAATAAACCTTATTTTTGTAAAATGAAAATATGTAATAAAACACTGTGTGACAATAGGAAAGTTGTTAAAGTAGAGAACATTTATATAAACTATGCAACCATTAAAATCATGTTTTTAAGGGGCTGGGGGTTTAAGTCAGTGGTTAAAGTGCTTGCCTTATAAGCACAAGGTCCTGAGTTCGATCCCCAGCACCAAAAAAATTAAAATAAAATAAAATCATGTCTTTAAGACTAGTGAGTCTGAGAAGCAGCAATGATCCATTACTAAGTGGGAAAGAGAGCCAGAGAAATAAAGTGTCACCAAGTATTCATAAAAACAAACACTAAAAAAGAAAAGCTAGGGAATTAGTGCCACAAAATATCAACTCTAGTGGTTTCTTGGTAGTAGGATTAAAGTGATTTAAATTTTTTCTCAATAACTTTTTCTATATTTTTCATATTCTCCACATTATGTGTATACCTTTTTTAGAAAAATCCAAAAAATGAAGAGCCAATGAGATTGTTTCCTTTGATAAAATGTATACATGGAAGAAGAAAGAATCTCCCTCACACCTTGCCTTCTACATCTCTTATGAAGCTGAGTTACAGACCCTGCAACAGATTTTTCACTATAGAAGACAAGTTTGCAAATCACAAAAGCATCTCTCAGGGTATTCCTTATCCACAGATGGTCCACAAAGGCATCCTAAACCTCCAGGATATGAGTAAATAAGCATAAATTGGCCGTACTCTTTGCTATGTATGAATCCCAGTTGAAACAAGCTATCCAAGATCTGTCCCTTGGAAGGGTTCTGAAAACAAAGTACAAAAGCACTGTTAGATGATTGCTCTGCAGAACAGTTAACTAGATACACAAAAATGTAATATTAGAAGATTGCCTTCATTATCGTTATTTTCTAAAAGTTAGATCATGACCTGAACAATAAAATAAAACACCTTAATCTTTAAAATCACTTTCCTATTTTTAATATTTTATCCTTTTTATTTTTGCTCTTCTGGCAGTCGTGGTAATGCCTTCCTTGTAGAGATTTTTTTTTTAGTGCCTAAATATGAAGCAGAACTTTCTAAACAATTATGAGTGTGGATAACTTCCCAAGTAATAAACTTTCCAAGAATTTTAAAGAAGTAAAAATGCGACATATCATCAACTCCAAACTCCTCACATTAAAGATGAAATCCTGAGCAAGGCACAGTGTCACACAGCTGTAATTCCAGCCCTTGGGAGGCTGAGGCAGGAGGATCACTGTGAGTTCAAGGTCCATCCGGGCTAGATAGTGCATTCAAGGCCAGCCTGGAATACATAGCAAGACCCTGTCTCAAAGATAAATAAATAAGAAATCCAAGTACTTTTTAAATGTCACTAGTTAAAGTATTGAAATCTATGAATCCACTGTTTGTGAAAATAGAGCTAGTATTTTGTCTTTGATTTCTATAGTACAGAAAAAAAGAAAAGATTATTTAAGGAAAAATGAGAGCTTTATAATTTGCTACACTTATTAGAAATTCATTCAAAGGTATGTGATTTACTTATGTATTTACTCAGTACAACTTGACTGAGAACGTTTTAAGTCTCCATGCTTGGAACTAGGGGTTCCAAAATATCAAACACAGGCCCAATAACCCAGAAATTAATAGCCTATGAGATCATTTTTTAAACTAGGTATTATATAGTTTATTGAAAGGATATACAGAGAAAATTTCAAAAAGAAAATAAAGATAAATCTTAGCCACAAATCGCAGCCAACTAAGAAAACAGGAATTGACAAGATCAACACAGGGTTGAGGATTTAGCTGAGTGGTAGAGCACTTGCCTAGCAAGCACAAAGCCCTGAGTTCAGTCCCCAGTACCCACCCTCAAAAAAAAAAAAAATCACTACATCATACATAATGGGAACTTGAGCATAGATGAACAGGATAGAGATAATAACCTGAATTCCTTTCTTTTAATTTTCATTATTATTAGTACATGATTGTACTATATAATGATTACACTCCTCATGGGGAGTTGGTACATGTACATAACACATTTTCCCTCTTCTTTCATTCCCTTCTCTTCCCCTCCCTCACCCTTCCCTCCATCTTTTGGTCCCACTCTCTTATGCAGAAGATCTGGATCCCTGTTTCCCATTCTCTATGTTTTATTTTACTCTTTAATATTTTATGCTCTGGGTTTCTCATATATGACAATATATGAGAATTAAGTTATTTGTCTTATTCATGAGAAACCATGAAATATTTAAGCCTGTGTGTCTGATCTATGTCACTCAACACTGTGGACTTAAGGTGCCTCCATTTTTTTTACAAATGACTCAAGTTCATCCCTTTTATGGGTAGTAGTACTCCAATGTGTATAAATACCACATCTTCTTTATCTATTCATCTGTTGAGCGCCATATAGGCCATTTTCATGATTTAGCTACTATGAATTATAATACAAGACAGTAATATGGTGTCTTTAACTCTTTCAGGAAGATACCTAGACAGGGAACAGGTGAGTCAAATGGAGTTTCTCTTTTTAGTTATTTGAAAAATCTCCATTCTGATGTCCATAATGACTACATTCCCACCAAGAATGTCCAAGAGTTCCTTTTTCCCCCACAGCCTCATGAGCATTTGTAAGTATTTGATTTCTTGGTGATAGCCATTTTTTCTGGAGTCAAATGGAATCTCAGTTTTAATTTGTATTTCTTCAATAATCAGAACTGTTTTGCATTTTTTTCATGTATTTATTGGTCATTTGTTTTTCTGCTACTGAAAACTGCGACACATTTTAGTTGCCCATTTTTTGATTGGGTCTTTTATTTTGGAGGAGTCTATTCTTTTTAAGGTTTTTCTATATTCTAGATTATTAGTCCTTTGTCCGAGAAATAACTGACAAGTTTTTTTGCATTCTAAAGATTGCCTTTTAACTCTGTTGGTTATTTCCTTTGCTGTGCAAAAGCTATTCGATTTGTTATAATCCCATTCGTTATCGAATCTTAATGTTGTTTTTTTGTGCCGTTGGGTTCTGTTCAGAACGTCCTTGCCTATTTGTAGGTCTTCAAGATTTTTACCTATTTTATCTTCCAGAAGATTAAGTGATTCTGTTTTAACATTTAGATCTTTGATCTGTTTTGATTTTAGCTTAGTACACAATGAGATAGAGGGGTCTAGACCCAATCTTCTGCATGTGTATACTGAGTTTTCCCAGCACCATTTTGCTAAAGAGGCTATATTTCCTCTAGCATATGTTTTTGGCCCCTTTGATAAAGACCAAATGGCTGAATGTGTTTGGGATTGTTTCCGTGTCTGCTATATTATTCCATTAATCCACATGTCTGTTACAGTGCCAGTACCATGCTGTTTTTATCACTGTAGCTTTATAACATAACTTGTTGCCCAGGATTGCTTTTGTTACTCTGGGTCTCTTCTGGTTCTATTTGAATTTCAGGATTGTTTTCTCTAGTTCTGTAAGGAATGCTTTGGTATTTTAATTGGTATTGCATTAAATATATATATATATATGTATCAGTTTTGGAAGTATGGTCATCTTGACAATATTTGTTCTGCCTATCCAGCAACAGGGGCTATAGTTCCTTTTTTTTTTTTTTTTGGTACCGGGAATCGAACTCAGAGCCTCATGCTTGCGAGGCAAGCTCTCTAACCACTAGGCTAAATCCCCGGCCCTAAAGTTCCATTTTTTGATGTCTTCTTCATTCTCTCTTTTCAGATTACTGTATTTTTTATTGTAGATGTCTTTCAGTACCTTGGTTAGGAAATTAATTCCTAAATATTTAGTTTTCTTGATAACATTATGAATGGCATTGTATTCTAAATTCTTTCTTGGTGGGTTCATTATTGGGGTACAGGAATGCTATTGATTTTTGTGTGTTGATTTTGTATCCTGCTACATTGTTGAATTTGGTTATTAATTCTGGGACTTTTTGGTGCAATTTTTTTGGGTCTTCTATGTAAAGAATCATGTTGTTTGCAAATTATAATGTGACTTCTTCCATTCCTGTACATATCCATTTTATTTCTTTCCTTTGCCTGATTGCTCTGGCTGATGTTTAAGAATTATGTTGAATAGGTGAAGTGGTAGTGAATATCCTTGTTTTGTTCCTGATTTTAGAGGGAAAGCTTTTAGCTTTTCCCCACTCAATATGATGTTGACCATTGGTTTGGGAGAAATTGCTTTTAAAATTCTAAGATTACAAAAATTACAAAATAAAAAAAGCAGATGATCAAGTAGTAACCGATTTAGACAACCAAAGAAATCTAAAACTTATGCTAGCTGAGGGGGACGCCTAAGGCAAGCTGGTCTGTAGTGCATAATCACAGAACAACTCAGAGTTAAAAGGCATTAGATAGGTCTGAAAATTGGGAGCAAAGTTGAGAATGAAATAGAATTAGTTGAATGCAAATGCCATACCATCCATAATATTGAACAGGTAGGGACTATACTGTCCCTACCTGGCGACATCCTCTTTGTTTTTTGTTTTTGTTTTTGGGGGGGGTATTTTTATTTTTTTTTTTTACCAAGAACATGTATTGGTACATTGTATATGTAATGATCACATTTATCATAGTTATTTTGTGCCTGTACATGATGTATCTTGGTCACCCACCACCTCCTCACCCCTCCCTTCCGTTCCCCTTTTTCCTTATTTACAGCAGGTTTATTAACATTTTTCCATTTTTTCCCTTTTCCCTTTCTTTCGCCTTTCCCTTTCTAGTTCTCCTCTCTTTTGAATATTGTCTTTCTTTTACCTAATATCTATTATGCCTCTTTGTCTTTATGTACACTTATAGTTTTTCACATCAGAGAAACAATTTGATGTGTGCTCATGAGTGACTGATTTAATTCACTTAAGAGTATGTTCTCAAGGTGCATCCATTTACCTACAAAAGGGTTTGTCCTTTTTTATGGCAGAGTAGTACTCCATTGTGTAGAAAAACCACATCTTTAGCTATTCCTTAGTTGTTGGGCATTTGGGTTGTTTCCAAGACTTAGCTATTACAAATTGTGTTGCTGTGAACATGGTTGTGCATATATCTCTATGGTATGAGGTTTTCAATTCTTCTGGGAAAATACCAAGCAGAGGAATAGCTGGATCAAATGGAACTTCCAGATATAGTTTTTTGAGGAGTCTCCATAATGATTTCCTTAGGGGTTGCACTAGTCTACATCCCCACCAATAGTGGAGGAGGGTTCCTTTTTCCCCACAGCCCTGCCAGCACTCGTTGTTGGTTGATTTTTCGATAATAGCTGTTCTTTCTGGAGTGAGATGGAATCTAAGCGTTGTTTTGATTTGCATCTCTCAAAGACCAGTGATGTTGAACATTTCTTCATATGTTTATTTGCCATTTTTATTTTTTCATCTGAGAAATATTTATTCATTTCAGATGCCCATTTTTTGATTGGGTCTTTAAATTTGGGGGGAGTGATTTTTTTTGAGTCCTTTATATATTCTAGATGTTAGACCCTTGTCTGAGGGACAGCTGGCAAAGTTTTTGTCCCAGTCTGGATTTTCATCCTGCTCTATTGGTGATTTCTTTTGATGTGCAAAAGCCTTTTAATAGGATGAGGTCCCAAGCACTGGTTATTTGTATTATTTCCTGTGCAGTCTGGGTTCTGTTCATAAATTATTTTCCTACCCCTATGTCTTCGAGAGTTCTTCATATTCTATTCTCCAGTAGATTTAGTGTTTCTGTTTTAATGTTTAGATCATGAAATTTATCTGGAACCAGGAGAGACCACGAATAGCACAAACAATCCTGGGCAACAGGGGCAAAGCAGGGGGCATTATAATCCCCAACCTGAAATTATACTCTAAAGCTACTGTGATAGAAACAGCATGGTACTGGCACAAAGACAGACCTGAAGACCAATGGAACAGGCTAGAAGATGCAGCAACTACTCCAAGCACACTTAAATACCTCATCTTTGACAAAGGAGCCAAACACCCTCACTGGAAGGAAGATAGCCTCTTTAACAAATGGTGCTGGAAAAACTGGCTGGCCACATGCCAAAACTAAAACTAGATACATGTCTGTCACCATGTACCAACATCCTCTTTGGCACAGATTAGCCCTTAAAAAAAAATTTAAGTGTTATATGCCCATAGTTGCCACATTCGTGGTTTGTCCTTCAATTAAGAGAGCATAATTGACCAAAGGTCCCAACTAAAACACTCTGAAATCCATCCCAGCCAGATGATGTCTTCTGCGAAGACCCAGAGCCAATAGGAAAAGGGGGGGAAAAAAGCCAGAATGATGATAAAGAAAATCTTCAGCTGTGCAAAAAATCTAAAAAGCACCCAGTCAAGACAAGTGTAGAAGGAATGGCCACAGAAAGATAAATTAATAGAAAATCTACTGTTTGAATGTTAAGGAGGTTAACAGGATAATATTTCTACTCTCAAAGAGAAAGAATTGATGACAAATTACATAGAAAACTAAACAAATCCTAGTTTTTGAGGGGCAGTGCTGGGGATTGAACTCAGGACCTTGCACTTGCTAGGCAAGCACTCTACCACTTGAGCTAAATCCCCAACCCCAAAATCCTAATTTTTAATGATAGCCAAAACAAAAATTTGAATGAGAAATAATAAATAATCATAATACACTAGATGACAACAGCAAAAATGATATTTATGTAGACATAATAACAAAAATGTTAAATATTAATCTAACAAAAATTATACATTAGTATTTTAGTAGACTAGGAGAAAGGAACACGTGGAGAAGACTGAAAAATAGTATAAGAAAGGCTTTATAGGGCCAGTTGTGGTGGTGCATGCCTGTAATCCCTGTACTTGGAAGGCTGAGGCAGAAGGATTGCTGTGAGTTTGAGGCCAGCCTGGGCTACATAGTGAATTCAGAGTCACCCTGAACTACATAGTGAGACTCTGTCTCAAATAAATAAATAAATAAATAAATAAATAAATAAATAAATAAATAAAATAAGAAAAGAAAAGAGATGCTTTATAGTAGGAGGTTAACAGGTCCTATATACAGCTTAAATATCAACAATGTCATTTAGAAATATGAAGCCAAAGACCAAAAGAACAAGCTAAAAGAATTAAAATACTATTGGTTCTAAAGAGAAGGAATAAGGAAACTGTTGCTAATTATTCCATAAGATATATGGAAGTATTTTATTTTTAAGCCATATATAACCTTGGTAAAGTTTAAATTTAAAACAATCATTAAAAAGTAATTGAAAAAATTTTAAAGCAGTAAGATTGCAACAATTTTGACAATCAACCACGAATATATAGAATTACTAGAAATTAGTAGAAGTTTAAGACCACAATTACATCAATATGTCATTCATAAAAGAACTAAAAGTATAAGTAAAAATGTAAAATCATTTCATCTCAGAATTAAAGAAATGAGAGTTTTAAAAGGAGATTATGTCTAGATATATATGCAAGAGAACAGAAAACATGTCCACACAAAAACTTGCGATAATGTTCATAGCAATATAACTCACAATAACTAATAAAAGGAAATAACTGATGTGGTAATTAATGAAAAGATAAAAGCTGCTATGTGCACACCATGGAATATTATTCATTAATTTAAAAAAGAATAAAATTCTGGCGCAAATTACAACATAGATGAATTAGCATACTAAATGAATTAACATACTAAAACATATTAAATGTTTATTTGTTCAGTTTCAGTTTTTTGAGACCAGGTCTCACTCTGTAGTTCAGGCTGGCCTTGAACTCATCATGTACCGCAGTCTGGCCTCAAACTCATGGTGATCCTCCTGCCTCAACCTCCTAAATGCTGAGATTACAGGCGTGCACCACTACATCCAATTAGAAAATGCGAGGTGAAAGAAACCAGTTCTGAAAGGCCATGTTCTCTATGATTCCATGTATGTCAAATGTCCAGAACAGACAAATCCACAGAAATAGAAAATAGCTTAGCAGTTGCCTTGAGAAAGGAGACACAGGGAATGTATTTTAACGGGCATGGCACTTCTGTTTCGGTTATAAAAATATTCTAAAATTAAATAATAAAGTTGCACAATTCTTTGAATTCATTAAAAACCTCTGAATTTTATACTTCATAGGAGTTTTATGATATGTAAATTATATTTCAGTACAGCTATTATTTAAAAAGATAAATAAAACCCCAAAAGATATTTTTAAATACCTTTAAAAAAATAAGAAGTATAGACAGAGAGAAGAAAATAGTAAAAATAAGAAATAAAAGGAAAAGGGCTGGGGATTTAGCTCAGTGGTTAAAGTGCTTTCCTACCAAGCACAAGGCCCTGAGTTCAATCTCCCGCACCAAAAAAAAAAGAAATAAAAGGAAAGCAGAACACCAGAATTCAAGCAAATGAGTTTTATTGCGAGTAAATGAATGATGAAATTACAAAAATCTTGCCTCATGGGGTTACACATTGAAGTTCATATCTTGAACTCAAACACAGTTAAGCACAACGTTTCTGTTTCTTTTGACATGTCATTTCTACATACAAAATAATTATATTTTACTTACCAATTACCACCAAAATGTTCAAATAAACAAAATAGTGAGTTTTTAAATATATACATATATATATTAATCACTATGGATTAGAATAAAAGCTATTACAAAATCTAATTAACACAAAAGTAGCACTATTTTCTTCTTGGCTTGAGAAAACACAAAGAATAAATGAGATTAAAAAAAAAAAAACTATTGAAGTAACTGGCTTATGGCAAGCAGATACAATATTTCTAACATCTACTTGATCTACCCTAATGCAAATAGCCCATTGTTATTTGTTTAGATTGCTTCCCAAATGTACACACAACCTGAGATAAGGCTTTCAAGTAGCTTTTTGCCAAATGGATTAAGAAGGCAAAAATATCATCAAAGAACCAGAGATGCTATCAGAGTATTACAAGAAAAGACTTGGAAGGTGTGTGTGGTTAGGAAGCCAAAAAAACCTTTAATCCAAACAAATCATGAGTCAAAAGTTTCATTTTAAATGGAAGAGAATTAGATCGGCCTCTTCCATAAAGCCAGCTCATTGCTTTCCAGTTTATTTCCATGGCAAATCCACCAGAAATTATGAGATTTCAATGACAGTGTTAGTATTTTCATCATTTTGGAGTTGATTTTATAAGTCAGACATAAACAAAATGTAATCTTCTCCAAGAAATATCTGCTACAGTATCCTCGATAATATTTTAGTTGACACATATTGTCTCTGTCCAAGCAATTCTTATATAGTTCTTGTAACCCATAAAAAAAATCCATATAATTTCACCCTTCAGCATGAGTACCTAAAGAAATATCAGATAAAACATTAAAAATTTTAAAATTTGTTAAAGAAAATAAAAACAAAAAAGGGACTATTTTAAGGAATAGGGTATTCAAACATGTATTTCAGACATCTGGAAGGCAAGGAGTACATGTAAATTTTCTAACCCTATCTAATACATCCACCTCTTGAGCCTGTTTTTTATTGCTAAGAGTTAGAAAACCTATAGCAATATTAAAATCTACATATTATAGCCATAGTCTTGTTAAAATAATATTAAAATAATTTAAATGTTTCTATTAAAGTATACTCAAGTTTTTCCACTCTCAAGACTCCATGACTTTCCTGAATACATTTAATTTTTAAGTAAAGTTCAAACTTCTTATTGATGAACTATTTTGATATGCCTGTATTTTACATTAAAATGATCAAATAAGCATTACTTAAGTGACAGTTAAATTGACATATGATCCAACAATACATGCAAATCGATTTTCACATAAAAGTAAAGATTAAGAAAATGTATTTTTTGCACAATGGAGTACTGCTCTGCCATAAAGAAGAATAAACTTGACTCATTTGTTGGAAAACGGAAGCAGCACCTTGAAACCACAATGTTAGGTGAAATAAATCAGAGACACAAACTTAAATATCATATAGTTCCTCTTATATGAGAAACAAAAGTATTAATAAATTAAAGAGCAATATAAAAAATGATAGGAAAAAGAGAGGGAGCTTTTGCAAAAGGAAAGAAGACCGAGAGATGAAGTGAGGAGGGGATAAAAAAAGAATTAAGACCTGTTATGTACATGTACTAACTATCCACAATGAATGTAATCATTATGTACTGCAAACATGTACTAATAAAAACAAAAGTTTAAAAAAAGAAAGTACCAACCTTCAGTCACCTTTTACTGAGGACCCATTTTATGTCAAGCTCTCATAAATTTACTCTAGATAATTTTTCGAATTTTTCAATAACCATGGTTAACTGAACATGTGCCAGGCACTCTGTGAGGCGTACTGTTTGATGATTCCCATTTAGCATTTCCAAAGCCTACCATGTAACAGTTTTCCTCTTTTAACAGATGAAAATAGTGAAGCATAGAGATGGTAAGAAACTTGCACCAAGCCACATAGAAAGCTTGACAAAATGAAATCCTGAGCCAGGCTATCTAACCCCAGAACGTACACTTTACTGACTGCTACTTGTTGGTATTCAAAATGAATTTTTTCCTCACATATTGTAACCATAATTAGTTTCACAAAACAGTCCACAAATGTCTGGAAATGTGTCTGAATAATAAACTACATGTACATAACCTGTGGTGACTGATGAGCCAATTCAGACACAATAGGAACTAGTAGCATAAGGGATGTTTAATCTCTATTTTAGCAATGACCATGGCCCTCAAAAAAGGATTTTTAACATTTTAAAGTCAAATAATCCTTGCAGCAAGTGAAATCTTACCCAATTTCTAAAATAGGTAAGAGTAGACTTGCTCTATTTAGGTGAGAAAGGAAAAGCCATAGTCTTCTTCCTCCACTTTACAAAATTAACTCTGAGGCAGACACTTCCAAAAAAGTCTGGATTCCAAAGAAGATATTCTGAAAACCACTGAAGTAGACAAAAGGATTGATATAGAAGACTCAATGACTCTTTCTAGAAATCAGTGGACAAAGTATCTTATAATGTTCTTGTAGACAAAAACAGGTAAGTACAGGTTAGAAGACAATATGTATAGTTAGTTATGTGTAACAATAGATCCGTCCATCTGATGGAAAGATTTTTGTGCTATCCCAAAAAACATAGCTGGTCCTATCCTACTCAACATTTTGTATCAAAAACTGGATGAAGTAGGTTGGGGATTTAGCTCAAGTTGTGAAGCGCTTGCCTAGCAAACGCAAGGCCCTGAGTTCAATCCCCAGCACCAACCCCCCCCCAAAAAAAAACCAACAGCAACAACAACAAAAAAAACCTGAGTGAAGTCACAGAAGTTATGCCTAAGAAACAAAATGGAAAATCATTTGCTGTAGTGGAGATGTAGACTGTCCCCTAAAGGCACATGTGTCAAAGGCTTAGTCCCTGCTTGTTACTATAAAGACGTGGTGGAAACTTTAAGAAGAGGAGCCTAATGGAAGTCTGCTGGTCACAGAACCACAACCTTGAACAGAATAGTGAGGGCCCAGTCCCTCCTCTTCCTCTCTCAACACCTTGGCAATGAGGTGAACAGTTTTGCTAAGCTGTGCTC
>PVJO010009998.1:0-66457 GCA_004026905.1 Hystrix cristata
CAAATACTGCCATTCACATGGTCTTTGCTCATTAATTTAATTGGCCTGTAGTTATCTAGTCTCCCACGGGGAAACAAAATAGCGTGAAACCCTCCACCATTTGTATTTTAAGAGGAGGGGAAAATGCTTTATTTGGAATATTGCAACTTTTATTTGATGAAAGTTACTATTAACATATTTTCATAATCTTCTCAGCCTAGCAACAGCAGGAGTAAAAGGTGTGAGGGCCATGTAATATTCATGAAATTAAGACGACTTGAGATGAAAGAGAGTTCCATTAGAGAGACCAAGTGTGACAATATGACACATATTTGCATATTTTACACTTTAAATCTTTTCAGCACATCCAAGTTGATATATGGATGTAAACATGCATTGCCAGTTTTTAGCATATTATAAGCCCTCAAGACTTTGCATGCATTTTAATATGTTTCATTATTGCTGTAGATTTTAATTTCCAAACTGCACGCCTTTGATGGAAGGAAGCTGCAAGTCAAGGCATCTGGCCTCTGCTCCAGGCAAGCACAGTCTTTTCCCTGAATATTTTGGGCAGAAACTATTTGTGGGGCAGTAGGGGGGAATTAAAAAAATGTGCTGCCCGGAAGCACGTTTTGTTTGGTACACATACTAATTAAGTGTTAACTTAACCATCTTGGCAGGAAAGCTAAAGAATTCAACTGTAGACGTGGTAAAGGAGACAAGCTGTGTGGGGTTTTCGCCTTCCCCTTTCCTTCGTCTCGGGAGTCCCAGCTCCTAGTATTTGCATGTAGACATTATCGAAAATAAGGTTTAAAAAAGAAATAATTTGAAACTGTGTTCGTTCTTTAAAACAACTCAAAAGATTTTCAGTCACTCATTTTATTTTCTGGAATGCAGACTCTCTTGCTGGTTGAGAGGTTCTCCCCACAAACCCATAAGGACCTATCTGACCAAAGATAATAGCATTCATATCATTTTTAGAGGTTTATTGTTTGTTTTCTATTTGAGAAATGAGTATATTTAAATGGCTAAATCGGATTAAGTTTGCCTGTTATCTGTAAAGAAAATTTAAAGGTTAAAAAAATATGAAAAGCTGTCTCTTCATTCATTATGTTGACCTTTAAGAAAAAAACAGATGACCCTTAAAGATAGTTTCCAATGATCATATCAAAATTCATGTTTATTGGTGTGGAGTGATCATCCTCAATTATTAGCTTCTTCCAGGCATTTAGTAGAATTTTATTTTAAATTTCTGTGTTATGTTAAATCATTTAAGAACTCCGGTTATCCATTTTTCCATAAACAGTGAAAGTAGAAAGTAATATTTAGGATTATATTTGTGTAATCTGCGAACACAGAAAAGCTGTTAAACATAACATCATTGGAAAAGAAATAAAAAACTGCACTGCCTCACTAAAAGAGTGTAAACAAATTAAGGAATGATGATGCTTAGATTACTAAAATGCACCTTATGATTCTAAAAACATGGTCATTCATTTGCAAATGAAAGAAACAAAACCCTTTTTCTTCTAATCTTTCTTTTCTAAAATCTCTTAGGTTCTCACAAAATAGCTGCAATAATATTTTGAAGAAATATATGTGCATATATTTTAATAGTTCAGTTGAAACAGTCATTGCATTTTCAAGTTAACATATAATCATATATTGTCACCACAAAAGAGCTTATTTATCAAAAATAGTCCTACTACTTGGAGCACCTGAAAGTAGCTATGTGTGTTCCCAACTTTCTCTCCCCAGTGAATAAGTTGTTGTTACATTATAGAATATAAGTCAGATCATATTAAAATACACAATGGGGGTTTCTAGCTATCATTTTGTTTATTTTAGGTGTGCTATTTTTCACTATCATTAGAGCCAGGTTTGTTGTTGTTGTTGTTGTTGTTTTGGTGGGTTTTTGTTGTTGTTGTTGTTGTTGTTGTTTTGTTTTTTTTTTTTTTGCCATGAGACGATTTTCAGTTTGGAGTTGTGAGCTAAGCGATTCCAAATACCTGATGGCTCTTAGTAGCATACCAAATATTCATGACATCTGATGACCAAGGGTGAACTTTAAATTCTAAGAAAGTGTTCCCTTGAATCAAGTTCTATCCCTCCACTGAGTCACACTGAATCCTTACACCTTTCTCTTCTTTCCTTCCTAGTAAAAAAATAGGTTTTTCCCATAGCCCAATCAACTCACAAGGCAAACCATTTTCCCATCTAGTTCCTAGAACTAGAATCTCCAAATGGCTGAAGTATTTTCCTAGCCCAAGGCCCAGACTGAGAATCATCTCTGAGTGGATTACTCTCCCACAAGGTGTCATTTTGCTTAGTTATCATAAATACTGGTGTTATGGACTCTGTTCTGTACAAACACTGAGCTTTCTTTTACTGGTGTTCACTGGTCTGTGGCTGAGCTACCTATACCATTTTGGAACTTCTACTTGGGATAAATAGACACCTTTTGCCACAGCCTATCTCTTCTCCAGCCTCCATTTCCCTGGCTCTTTTGATGCCCATCCTGTCTTCACACCACAAAACCTCCAGCTTCACAATGTCCCGTCCTAGAGGATGCTTCTGTTAATCCACCTGTATGTGGCTCAACTCTGAGGTCTAAATGTGATGGCTCTTACCTTTGATTCTGCTTGTGAATCACAGTGCTCTGTGAATCACCTTTGTCGTAAATGAATACTGAGCATTTGTTGATTTGTCATCTTCGAATATTTGATCAAATGAAGACTCACTAAGTCTCAGAGTATCAAGTTCTTCTGAATGTCTCACAGTCCTTCAGGTGAATTCGACAGTGACACAAATGGTAAAATTCTCCCCATTTGTGTTCTCTGGTTCATTTGTGGTATAACATCTTGTCTGTCTGATTATTTATTTCTTCCTTGAAAATTACATGACATTTAATCAAAAACTACAATCAGAAAACTAATTTAACAAGGCTACATAACTCATTCTGAGCCTTTCTACCTCAGGTAGAATCTGTAAATACAAAATGATAAAAAGAAGAACAATAATACGTATGAAATACAAAAAAAAAAAAAAAAAAAAGATAGTGCAGAAATAATAGGGACTTTCAGTGAGTGCTTACTATCAGCCAAGTACTTCACTGCACCAGTCCTTCCTCATGACAGGCAGGTAAGGTAGGTTGTTTTTAGCCCTCTTTTCAGAGAGGAAAACAGGTTTGGGAAGATTAGATAATTGTATTAATACACTACAGTTGACATGTAGGAGCATATTGCTAATGCTTAGCTGTCAGACTGCACGGCCTGTAAGCTTGTGCTTTCTGCCATCCTATCAGTCACAAATTTGAAACTCCACTTCTATTTCAAACATTGTAGAAAGAGTGGCTCTTACTGCTCTGCTATTGGACTAAGGAAAAGAATACTGTTTTAGCTTGCTTCATATTTACTTTCTTCTGACAAGTTCCCGATACTGGGTCAAATATTTGAAATATTTCATACTTACTTCTTTATTAAAGACAGATTTCTTCCCTGTCACCAGGTCTTCTACATTCATACCTATATTGCTCCCATTTAAGTCAATTTTCTTATTTCCCAGCATTTCAAACATCTACCTGCTGCTTCCATCAAATAAAAGACCTTTCCATTTTCATACTTGTATCCTTTTCTCCTCATGTAATTTTCCAGAGTTAAGTGCTTTCTGGGGATCTCTCAAACGCCAGCCAGCCTCAATCCCTTCTTGATGGTTCCTAGGTCAGTTACCTTTCCCTTACAGACTTTATCTTCTACTCACATCCATATCCATTTACTGAAGTATTAATGATCAACCATTTACTTAATTCCAGACACTGATAATGGCTCAGGTGATAAAATAATGAACAAGGCAAACTGAGCCCTGCTCTTTTTGAAGTACAGAGATGAGAGCAAAAAATAGAAATAACAAGCAGTTACAAGGAAGTGGTGATATTTATGCTGAAAGCAAAGACAATAGAAATAGAAGTAATGGTGCAAGTCTTTTCAGTGATAGAGATAACAAATAAATCTCAGTAGAGGCAGGGCTAGGACAGGTATGAAAGAAGCACAAAGGAAGTGAGCCCAGAATATACATTATTTAAAGGACGGTCAGGGGAAAATTATGTGAGTCAAACCAGAGCCAGAGAAGGTACTGTGTTAAAATCATGATAAACACTCTACTCTCCATCTCAAACTCTAGGTCAAGCCACAGAGTGACTTTAAATAGGATATTTTAAACAGGCATCAAAGAAAAAGGTGTAAAATCACGGGTGAGTGAGTGAAATTGAGGACATTGTAGTAGTTGGCATTTGGAAAGATCACACTGGTTCATTTCTATACATAAGTAGGTAAACGCCATGGCCGCACGCCAGGAATCAAGAAACTCTTGCAGTTTTCCAGGCGAAAGTGGATGGTGGTCTTCTGAGGATGCTAGCAATAGGGCCCACAGATAAATGGATCGATTTCAGAGCTCTTTAGGGATAAAAGCCACTAGATTTAGAAACCGATCAGACATGGAAGGTAAGAAAAAGTCACGTATCTCACTGTGGGAATAAGGTGCATGACTACAGAAAACAGAAAGTAAAAGAGTAAAAATAATAGCTATAAGTAGTACTTAAATGTCTACTATTATGTATTATTTATTTTTAGTGCGTGGTTGAACTATGCCCTTTCCATTCCAAGAGACCATAAACTCATAAGTCCAATTATTGTCTTGCTGATTTTTCGGGCATTTCTTACATAGCTCAACACCAAGCTAAAAACTCAATAAGAGATCAATAAATATGTTTCAGTAGTTGCCTTGATTTGTGCCGAGAGGGAAGACTTTAGGTTCTGGGTCTGAGATATCATTATGGAAGTATTTTCCTCACTTATAAAATAACATTTGAACTTAACATGTGTACACAGAGCTTTACTTTCACGTACCTGGTCTCAGAATGGGATTTCTAAAACCTGCTTCGTTGAATGTGTGTAATTACATAGCAAAAACGGAAGGGAGAGAAATCTGTTTTCAGAAACCGGGAAGCTGGGGATATATTCCGAATATTCCTATGCGATCGGGAAGGTGGAAAAAGTAGCAAGGCTGCCCAAGCTTCCTTCGCAGAGAGTCAGTCGGGCCTTGGGATTCTTCCCCAAGTCGGTGATTTCCTCTCTCCGTGACTATCTATCACTGCTTGTAAACCCGTCCACCAAAAGATCTTAAAGTTCACAGTAAAGCAGTGCAATTATTCTGAGTCATTCCTTCTTGCCTTTTAACCTAATCTTTAAAGGTGCCGGGACTGAAAAAGCTCCGCGTCTGCCCAAAATGAACCTAATCTTGTCTCTGAAAATAGCACTTCCTTGCCAAGGAGAACTTTCTCCTTTTGAATGGCTTCAAGGAGGAGAAAAAGAAGCCAAGCTTCATTAATGGCCTCGGGCATGGTGGGTGCTAAGTCAGAGCAGCCTGCTTCTCAATGGAGAAGAGCACTTTCTACTTACTAAAGGCTTTCCCTCTTTTTTCTTTTCTCTCTCTCTCTTTTTTTTTTCCTTTTATCCTTACAACGGCTGTTGGCAGAAAGCTTTGAAACAGCTCATTACTGACTTCTAATTCAGTAAGTTAAAAGGGTGAGGTGGAGGGCAATGTGGATTCCAATTTAACTGTAATTTCCCCGGTGCCTACAGTGCGGTGGGCTCTGGGATCAGTATTGCCATGACGACCTTCTAAGTCGGGACATAGGAACCTGGTTTAGTAACTAACAGGTCAGTTTAAATATGATCAGAAAATCATCCAAACTGAGGAATTTGAATCCAGATTTGTGGATTCCCACCACGGTTAGCATCAGGTCCTGCCAGCTTTTAACTCTCAAATCATGTTCATTTTCGACATTGCAATGGCCCCATTAGAAGGAAAAGACATCTTTCTTCTGTCTGTTGACTACATGCCATTTCACATATTTATCTATAACGTGCTCATGGGAAAACGGAGTGTGGTTTGGTGCTCCTGCTATTGGCTGAGCTGCATCCTTCTACTTGGGCTCTGCATCCCTCACATCCTGTCTCCCTGCCGAGCTCACTCTGTGTCAACTGTCTACCCTGCAGACCCATATTCTATACAAATTCTGCTGTCGGAGCCTATTTCTACTGCTGTAACAAAATATCACAGATTTGGTGGCTTGTAAATAACACAAATTTATTTCTCACAGTGCCAGAACCTGAGAAGTCCAAGATCAAGTTACCAAATGATTCAATGTCTGATGGTAGCTACTCTCTAGTTTATAGATGCTGACATCTTTCAGCATCCTCACATGCTTGAAAGGACAAGGATGGACCTAACTTATATGGACACTGATTTTATTCATGAGGACTCTACTCCAGGGATATAATCGTCTCCCCAAATCCCCATGTCTCCGTGGCCCCAACTTCAAGCATCATCACCTTGGTGTTAGGTTTTAACAAATGATCATCAAGGAAACGTAAATATTCAGAGCATAACAGTCTACTGTAGTCTTCCAGAATTCATATCCCTCTCATTGCCTCCTTGGAGCACCCGAAGTCTTATTTTACTCTAATTATAAACCTTAAAGTTTAAGTTTAAAGTTTTATCAGAATCAGATATAGGTGGAGACTAGAGGAACAACTTAATTGCTTTCCAACTACAAACTGGTAAAAGTCAAATATGTTTTGTTTCCGTAATATAATGGTTGAACAGGCCTAAAATACACATTCTCATTCTGAAAGAGAGAAACAGGAAAGAAGAAAAGGGTGACAGATCCTAAATCCAAAATTTTAAGGCCTGCGAATAATCTTTGACGGGATGCTGTGCCATCCACCCAAGCCACTGTACAGGGACTCCACTTCATGACCTTAGCTAGGCAGAGGCTGAGGATGCGAGACTCCAAGTGCCCCAACTGTTACAGATTTTCTAGGCCTGGCTCATAGTGCAGTTGGGTGCCTGTGGCTCTTACAGCTGGAATGACAAGCTGGTGGCTCTACTGGCCTGGGCTTGTAGAGCACTTTTACCCCCATGGATCCCCTTGGCACTGCGGTGGGGTGAGCCTGCTCCTGTGGCAACCCTCTGTCTGGGTTTTACGTTTTTAAATTCGAAGTGGAAATAACTATGCCTCCACAGCTTGTACACACTGGGTACCAGCAGCAGTGTCGCCACACAGACCTTACCAAGTATTGGCACCTCTGCCTTCTGGAGAGGTAACGCTTGTGCTCTGTACCGCGCCTACACTTGTAGGAGCAACTGGAACAAATCTGAACAACTAAGAGGCACTGAGCTGGAATGCAAGGAGCAGAGCCGTCTGGAGCTGCAAGGCACAGTTCACTGTGGTCCTGTAAGTGCCCCTACTTGATACTTTCACCGCTTGGCCTTGCCGCACTGGTCCCATAATGGGAACAGCAACAGAAATGAACTCAGAAATATTTTCAGGGTTGTTCTTCCCCAGTCCTGGCTCATCCGAATCTCCTCACCAAAAGGTTATTTGACCACACCCTTAATATTCTACCCCGAACGTACTTTCTCAGCCTTTATCATTTTGGCAGAATGGGAATTTTTCAAATCTTTAATTTTCACTTCCTTTTTCAGTGACAAATTCCAGTTTTAAACATTTTCTCTCTGCTCACATTTTACTAAAAGTGTTCAACAGAAGACATATGGCACCTTTAACATTTTGCTTAAAAATTTCTTCAGTCAAGAATTGTTTCATTGATCGTAAGTCATACTTTTATGAGCACCCTTGGACAGGAACACAATTCAGCCAAGTCCTTTGCCACTTTAAAACAAGGGTCACCCTTCCTACATTTCCAAAAACCGTTCCTTGTTTTCATCTGAGACTTTATTAGAACAGCTTTTACTGTCCACATTTGTATCAATTTTTTTTCCACAATTAATATTTATTCTCTGAGAAGATTGAGACTTTTTGTGCAGTTCTTTCCTTCTTTTGGGTTCTCACAGTATTTGACTTCACAGGCTACGCATGACAAAAAAGGACTTTTTTGCTATGAACCTCAAAATTCTTCCAACTTCTATGCATTACCCATTTCCCAAATCACTTCTACATTTTAGGTTTTGATTACAAGAGCAAGCATACTCTTCAGAACCAATTTTGACTTAGTCCAGCCAGGCTGTTACAACAAAGTATCATAAAATGAATGTCTTATAAATAATAGAAATTCATTTTTTATAGTGCTAGAGACTGGGATATCCAAAACCAAGATTGTAACAGATTTGGGATCTCATGGGAACTAACTTTTTTATTCACAAATTGGTATATTTCTGCTGTGTACTTATATGCTGAGAGGGAGAAGACAACTCTGTAAGGACCCTTATAAAAGGGCACTAATTCTTTTTGTGTGGGCTCTGCCCTCATCAACTAATCTCTTCCCAGTGGCTCGAACCTTTTAATAGAGTCACCTTGGTGTTTTGTTCCTAATTTATGAATTTTAGATAGACACAAAGAATGAGAACATTGACCCTACTAATCAATATTTAACCTTGTTCAAGTCTCCAGCTCCCAATCAGAAAAGAAAAAAAATACAAAAGAAAGCAGAAAAATATACTCTTTGATTCTATATCTCACTAGAGCTTCCTACTTTACACTCATACTCCATTCGCAGGCAAGAAATTTTCCTCAGTAAAAATATTTACATAAACTATTAGAAGTCAAGTCTTTGGCACACAGCAAATAATATGGTCCACCAGTTCCTCTTCATATATCTGGTAATATACTGTTTCTCAGTCTTACCTGCACTGGATCTGCTTTCAGGATTCAGTACAAACACCCCGCTTCTGGGTCAGCTTCCTCTCTAGGCTTTCATGAGAAGCCACTTAAATTTCCTTTTTTCCTCTGGCTAAATTTTAGGCCCATTTCTGGAATGTCAGCTCTCTATAGTGTTCTCATACTTGCCTCTTTTGTGACCCCCTCCGTGCTTTCTTCTTAGATCCTGTCATCTATTCCTATGGATAAAAATTGCATAATGACTCCAAATTTCTTATTTTAAACCCCAAATATGCATATCCAAATCCATACTGTATTTAGATAATTCAGAAGCACTTCAAATCTAGTACTTTGTTTTAGAAAATTAGTCAGGATAAAAAGAAAGTAGGCTGGTATTCCAGAAAATAATCATTTTTCCTCTATTTAAGATGTGTGCCAGTAGAGAAAGGGGAAACAGTCAGATTCTAACAATATTTAGTATATAAAAGTGCCAGGATTTGATGAAGGATTATATGTGGGATTGGAGATAAAATGCTGAAAGTGGTATAAGTGCTACCTTATTTGAATGAGAGGAAACAATAAATGCAGTTACAGATGAGGCTAGAGAGGTGGACACGAGTCAGGTGCTGAAAGGCATTATAAGCATTTGGACTCGATCCTCACAAACTGAGGAGCTGTTGGAAAGTTGCAGACCTGGGAACAAGGAATAGGTGTTATTCGTTTGCATTTTTCAGACTACTCTGACTGCTTTCTGAGATTTACCATGCAGTTGGGTAAACAAAAGAGGTGGGTATGAAAAAAATAACTGGAATCACTAATGATTAAGTTGTGCCAATATGATTAATGAAAGTAATAAATGTGGCTGAAGATAAGAGGAAGAAAATTCCTTGAAATTGCAAGGGAAGGCTTCATTGGGAAAGTAAACATTGAAAATGTGAGTTAAGATGTGGATGATGCATTAGATCTAAGTAGAAATAGAAAAGAATATAACTTTCCAGGCAGACAGAAATGGTGTGTATAAATTAGCTACAAAAAGAAGCTGAAGGGCACAAGGAATTTTTCTGGGGGGAGGGAATGAGGGACAGTGTACTGATAAACCTACCTGGCTCCAGGGGTACCATAAGTAAAGGAACATCCCAGGGTACTTGTGAATGACACTGAAGCCCAGATCATGCAAATTCTTTCTTGGGCAATTGGAAGTACTTTCAGGGTACTGAACAGGGAGCTCAGAGGAACCATCTGTACTCTAGGATGATAATCTTGGAGGAAGGTAAATCTCCAGTTAAGTCAATAGATGGATTAAACATGCACACACACACACACACACACACACACACCACACACACACACACACACACACAGTGTTGAAGGAGGTTGTGAGGTCTAAGGTCCTAAGACATTAAATTAAAATAGCTTCTAAATGGAATAAGATTGCTAGATATAAGAATATCAGGAAAGAAAGAAAGCAGGACTTTCAGAATACAAGACAAAACGTTAAATACACTGTCCTAGTATCAATCTAGTATTTCTCTAAAATGTAAGCAGAAACTATTATTATTTTTTTTTTTATTTCTAGTAGAATATGGCTTAGTGGCTCTTTCATGAGGAGGAGGCTTCAATTGAAAATGGGTAGTTTCTATTTGCAGTTTTTCTTCGAATCTTGCACCAGAGCTTTTATGTTAGTCCCGGAGTGCCTGACGATTTAGGAGTAATTGTTCAATGATGACTGCGACGTTGGCAATGAACCTACAATTCCTGCACAATATCTTTGGGGAACATTCTTGCATAGGAAATGAAAAAAAAAAAAAAGGTGGGGGGGAAATGCTACTACGGAGAATAACAAACAATGGAGGGATATCGTTACTGTGATAAAGGGAAAAACGAAGCAGAAGACGTTTGGAAAGACAGTGGAGAAAAATTAACTCTGTAGTATTAGTTAGGATTTAATATGTTCCACAAACCAAGTTAAAATTGATCTCAAAGCTGAATATTTGACAGGGTAGAATAAATTCCAGGATTAGCTAGTGAAGATAATCAAGAACTGCAAAATGTTGGAGAGTTTGATACATAATTTCAAAAAAAAACAGAAGAGAATGTTGAATCAGAGATCACGGTAGAGGAACTCAGATACTTCTCATTGAAAGAATAAGCCAAAAATTAGCACAAGCACCAGAGACATTCAAGAGAAGAATAGAAACAACTGGAGAGATTCAAGAAGACAACATATCCATGAATCCATGGTTTGGGGGACTAGTCTGACAGTTGCTAGGATAAGAAAAATAGGCTATGTTTTACATGTTCAAAAAATGTACTGTTTTGTGTACAAATGTGTTATTAATTGTGGTAGAAATGAGTATCACAGGTTTAAATGAAGCATTATTTTAAGATTATTAAAGCACAGCCAATATTATAAATATCAGAAAATTGCAGACTACTCAGGATATATGTACTATTCATGGCAAAAGGAGTGATGGGAAAACTTTACTGATAAAATGATTTCTTGTCCCTTTACCACAACCCCAAGCCTCACTACCACACCACTGCTAGGTACCTAGAGAGCCTGATTGACACCACTGAATATGCCATCAATAGAGTCCCTCAACGGCAAGTAATATCACCTTCCTTGAACACCTTAAAGGGGAAACAGTCCTAGAAGAGCAATAATGTGAATGCCAGAAGGCAATATTCAACAGTCAGAAGACAAATGGGTACAATTGTCACGATAAGCAGCAAAGTCACTCAGTTGACCCAATCCTCTTCTTATGGACATACTGCTTCTGTTATTTCCATACTAAAACTGAGAAGTCCACACTGCTATGCCGATAACTAAGTTATGCATAACCCTGATCCTTAGTGTGTTTTCTGTTGTGACCAGAAGCTGTCTAGGAATTATGCTTCGTCTTTGGTGATGAATCACTTTCAACCTTTTGTTGGCTTTCTCCAGGACATAAATTATCCCTAACATTAGCCAATTAATTCTATAGCCTTAACTTATCAGTTCTCTGTAGTTTTCCAACATTGCTAGTTCATTCTTTTCTATCAACACCAGTTCACCCCAGTTCCACACCTATACCACTCTCATATATTCAAACCCTTATTTTCCATCCATCCAGCTTCCCTTAACATCCATACTAGAAATCACCCCTGACTTTATAGCTACCGCAAGTGGTGGAATTCTCATTACGTGCAGTTCCCAAATCTCAATTTTGGAAGGATTTTCTTTAGGACATGCCTGGTACTGATTGTTATAGGTTTCCTTTGAAGGAAACTAATTCTGAGACAGAAAAGCTTTTGGATCAGTACTCGGTGAGTAAAAGAAATAGGACTTAGAAAAGTCTAGCCCACAGTGAAGTTATTAAATACCTAGCTGAAGCTGTGGAGAACTCTTGAGATGAAATTGCTCTGCAGAATTATCCAGATTTGGGGCAAATGCAGTAGTGTTTTCACAGGTCATTTGGTACAGGCTGCCAATAAGAAAAGGACAAGTTCTCGGCTGAAGGTGGTTTCTCAACACCAAGGCAATCTGTGGAGTGAGTAGCAGCTAAAACCTGCTAAACACCAACTGTGTCAGAATTTGTAGGAAAGAAAACTTCTTTCCTAACCCACAACAGAACATCAATAGCAATAAAGCAATATAATCATGTTGTATGGAAAAAAGTGTAACAAATATTACAGAAGTAAATTAACGGGCACATTCCCATGATGCTTTAAGAGAGTCCTTCTACTTTATGTTTTGGTTGCCATGTTTTCTCGTCAAAAAAATTTGTTTCTTTCCACTTCAGCATCACCTAGGCCGGCACTCTATCCCTGACGACTGTGATTACGATGAACAAACAAATGTATTCTAGCATCTTCTACCCTCTATCAGTGATGGAAAAGATTTTTAAAAAGCAAGGTAAAAGAGTGAAAGAAAAATGAAAGGAATTATCTGAATGTACCTACCTTTCATCCAGCCATTTACTTATTGCTTCCTTAATATGGCAAAATTCTTGAAATAATTTCCTTAAATCTCCATTTCCTCTTCTCTCATATTACCTTTCCTCCTAAACCTCCTCTAAATGATATTGGACATACTCTTATGAAGGGCCCTAACCATTAACTTGTTATCTATATTAAGAGCTAGACTTTTTTTAAAACTCATTTTAAGCTTTAAGTGTTATTTAAAATAATTAACGACTCCCTTCTTGAAAATATCTCTTCTTTCAATTAATGCTAATATTTCTCTTAGTTTTCTTTCTATCTTAATGACTAGTATTTTTTAATCTCTTTCCTGGAAAACTTCTTTTAGAATATACCCTACATGTTACCATGTTCCAAGGTTTAATTTTGACACCCTTCTATTTGGTATTTACATTCATTCTTTAGAAAACTTTGTCTAATAATTTGGCTTTAAATAACTTGTACTTATTGCTAAAACCCAAATTTTTATATCTAAATCTGATCACTCCTCTAAATAACAAAATAATTTATTCTTTTCTTTGTATGACCTCCCAAATTAGTTGTTGACACATCAAACTTACCATGATTATAATAGCTATGAATATCCCTATGTAACTTTTTAATGGCTCCACCATCCAAGAAGTTGATTAAATCAGGAATCTATGTAGTACTCTTCCCTCCAATGTTTTTTTTTTTTTTTTTCACATCCTATATTTAATTTCTTGGCAAGCCCAATTGACTTATACCTCCAAATTACAACACAATCTTTCCCTATATTCGTCTACCTTGTTTACAGTCATCTTAATTCAAGACATCACCAACTCTCAAACTATTTCAATGACCATTTCTTCAGACCTTATTCCTCAATTCTGCTGTATCTTACGCAAATTGTTTCACACATGAGACCAAATGTCATTTTGGAATTGTAAATTGGGTAATGCCTTTTTTTGTAATTAAAATCTCCCCATACTATCTTCTTCAAATTAGAATAAAATATGAACTCATACTGATCTTTATGATCAGAGGATGTCTGTCTCCTCTGTGACACTGCAAGCCTCATTCCACATTTTCCGCACCTCTCCAGGCAGAGTCACTCTGGTCTGCAATCGGGTCTCAGTTCACCCAGGTATATATTCTTCTCCAAAGTCACTGCACTGGTTGTGCCAGCTGTTTTAAATGCCTTCTTAGGTCTGATCAAGATGAACTCTTTGTTATAATTCCATTTCAGTTTAAATGTATTTTGCTTAAAAATAGCTTGTCTGACCGCCAATACATGAACTTACTTCATTACTTTGCATCATAATATCATATTGTTTATTTTCTGCATTTTACTCATTAATATCCACTTTTCTCTTCTTTATTCTCTTTTTTTGTTGACACAACATATACTCATTTAAATAGTACCTTACACAAATTTACTGTCTCTTCTCTATTGCTTTAAAACTTTTGATGCACGTAAGTACTTAACGTTTGCTGTAGGAATGTGTAGAGAGAGAAGAAAAGAAACTTAGCAGGAAAAGTGGAAGAAAGAATGTATCTTATCCAGAGAGACAGACTGTAGAGTCGAGAAAGGGATTTGAGGGTTGTGGGAGACAGGAGTTAAGGGAGGTGTAGAAGTAAAACTTCTCAAGATAGGAGATATATATATATTATATATATATAATTAATAAGACAGTATGTCTTATTCCTTCCATTTTGTCCTGAAAAAGTTTGTTTTAGTAAAAGACAAAAGTAAGGGACACTTTTTACAGACTTTGAAATGTACTTGTTTCTATAGTCTTGATTTTTTTCCTCTAGAATTAATAAAGTACTTCTGAAAATTAACACATTATTATATGATGTGTATAAATGTTACTATGATCTTTGAAAGGAAAAGATAAGGAATCACGTTTAAAATACTTTTAATTAAAAGCACCTGTACAAAATGGAATTTTTAAGTGTTATGTTTCTGAGATTAGAAATGATATTAAAACTTTCTTTTAATGGTACACTGCCTGACAAGCAACTTTGCTTAACAGATATTTGGTTAGAAACTGAAAGATTGCACAAGCTCAAACAAATTTTCTCAAGCTATTTTTTTTTTCTTTTTTGAGAAACACGCTATACAGGCATCACTATTAATTGTGATTTTTCAGCTCGCCTGGATTAAGAAATGCACGCGTAGATGGTTTGTGTGGGCGATCTCAGAGACGCCAATCTTCAGACTGAGGTGGGAAGAGCCGCCCTGGCTGGAGGCTGCACCATCTAATTTGGAGAGAATTAAAGGGGGAGAAAGAGAAAATCAGCCTGCATTTGAAAAGCTCCAGTCTGCTTCAGCAAGTCTTTCTTTTGCTATTGCCTTCTCCTTTGGAGAGCAGACCCCAGCTACGTCAGGCTTGCAGATCAGGTTTATACCAGCGACTCTCCAGGAGCTTCCAGGCCTCAGCTGCGGGGTGCGCTGGGTCTGTGATCCCTCTTATTCGGAGGGTTTTAGCTGCTTGGACTGAGTAATGTCTTGCTGCTCTCCAGCAGATGGCAACTGTGGATTATCCAGCTTCTGATCTTGTCACCCTTTCTAACAAATACAAAATTATCATGCATACTGATATGTATTATTATTATTGTTAATAAATGCTGTTTATTCTGTTCCTCTAGAGGACATTAACCAATACGATGGGCTTGGTATTTTTTTTTTTCTACCAAGTTTATACATGAAGGTTGTTTTCCAGTATGATAGAATGAATTGCTCCTAGACTGATGTTCATGCAATTATCAAGTATGAAGACTTGACATCCCCCATAATTCCTAAATTATGCCCAATGAATTGTAAGAAAATATGCTTGTAATAAATGAAAAAGGAGGAAATTACAGGAGAAAATGGACAATATAGTTAAAAAAATTAAAACTTTGCAACTACAAAATATAATGTCTGAAATAAAAATAGTACCACTTGGGCTTAATATTGGAAGGCCAATGACAAAGAAGAGAACCATAACTGACAAGGCAGTCTTGCAGAAATCATCCAATCTGATAAAGTCAAAAAATACAGAAAGGCAAATAAAATTTGAAGGACTATGGAAAAACATTAAAACTCTACTCATGGTTAATTTTATCCCTTGAAGAAATAAGTGCGAAATGGAGGAGAATATTGGTCAAAATATCAATTTGGGAGAAAAGCCAAAATGTTTTGAAGGTTGAAGCGGAAACACAAGAACAAATATGAAAAAAAAATTATTTATGCAAGATGTCTTAAAAAATGATAGGAACTGAAAAGAAAAGTAATTAAAGCAATCAGAGAAAACAACACATTCCATAGAGGTAAATAATTTAAAATGACTGTGAACACTTTGTAAAAACCAGTGGGGTGAGTGAAATGGGGTGTTTAAAATACTAAAAAAAAAATGTTGCCAATCTGAATTTTTTATTTATTAAAAATATTATGTCAGAATAAGAATTAAATTAAGCCATTTTCCATTATAAAGAAACTCTGAGGATTCATTGCAAGAAAATCTCAACTACACGAAATGCAATCCAAAGATCCCCAGATGAAGGAGAAATACCACAGGAGGGAATCTCAAATCTCCACCATGAATGGAAGTATAACTGGTAACTGAGGTAATATATTTTAAAAAAGTATGGTTTCCTCTTTATTTAAAATCAAAAGGACTGTTATGGTATGTGTAAGTGTGTGTGTATAAGTGTGTGTGTGTGTGTGTGTGTACAGGGGTGTGAAAGAGCTAAATCAGGTCAATGTTTTTGTATTTCAATTGAACTGTTACAGTATTAATGAAAAATGTGAAAAGTTAAGTGTTCGGTGTAACATCTAAAATAACAATTCCAAACATTGCAAAGAGTTAATATCTAAAAGTTTATGAATAAAATACAGTTCTGAAAATACAGTTCTGAAAAAGGCATGTTTCAAAAGAAAATAGGAAGGAGACTGAAGATAATCAAAACCTAAAGTAAACTAAAGAAACAAACAAGACAGAAGGAATAGGTGGAAAATAAACAATACAGCAGTAGATGAAAATTCAGCCATACAAATAATTGTGTTGCATGTGACATGCCAGAGTAAACAGTAAACGCAAAAAAGAGGGGAATAGATATATTAATATAAGATGAAATACACTTCAAGATAAATAATATATAATAGAAAAATAAGGGACACTTCATAATGATGAAGGATTAATGCATCAGTAAGACATAATACTCATAAATGTGCATGCACTAAATAACAGTGTTTCAAAATGCATGAAATAAAAACTGAATAACCAGATAATTTGGCAACTATGGAGGACTATCTTAATTCCTTGATTTTAACTGAAAAAGATAAAATAATTAATAAACACATAAATGTTATAATATGGTACACCTGAGTATAATTGTTATTTCTGGAAAACTATACCCTAAAAATTAGAATATCTCCACTTTTATCAAGTGTATACATTATGTTTATTGATAATAATCATTTGTCAATAATCTGCAAAGATAATGTTTCCTTCATGATCATTGAAACTGTCATAAAGTATTGTTGTGGAAAAAGGGTAACAATATAAAGAATTGAACAAACAAGTTACAATATGAATGGAAAACAAAATAAAAAGCCTGGGGGGTGGTGTGAGGGGAAAAATGCTGAATAGATTGATATAAAAATAAAATTTTCTGTGTCAGTCATTGGGCTAGTTCTCAATATTGCAAATCAGATGCACAAAATAAGTGGTCAACAGGACAGAGGTGTTTCTTGTGATCCTCGACTTGCTGAGAACACATTTATTAATTTTTCTCCTTTGGGTTATGTATTTCATCTATCTAAAATGTCTGTTCCTTTCCGTTACATTTTTCTCTACATACAGCACTATGCATTTGAAATTTACTATCCAACTAGTCATACATTGTAGCATCTTTCAAAGAATAGACCATAAAGGACAGAAACATAGTTCAGAAGACGTTGACATTAATCATGTATTAATATGTTAAGTATCTGCTATTTTTCTCCTGAAGAAATTCTGGTCTACTTAAATGTGCTTTTACTCTTCCTGTGTGGCTCCAAAAACAGAGGAGTAAATACAATAATTATTATTGAGGTTATACCTTTGTAATAAAGAAGCATTTGTGAACAATGAAGTGTTTGTGAAGATTATTCTTAATTTTAATTAAAGTGAATGCTAACAAGAAATTTGTAAAGTGGCTGATGACGAGGGCTTTAAACCCAATGGTAACAGACCATTCTACAGTCCCCAGAATTATGTTGAACAAGGAATTAGTAAATTGTTTGAGAAAGTGAAAATGTAGCTGTCCCCAATTTTTCCCCTGAGCTCCATTGGTAATGGCTAACTGTTTATATCTGAGCAAAACACATTAAAAGCATTCATCATATTATATATAAGAAATATTGCTGCTCGGTTTTGTGATAAACACATCCAGTGGTCAAATACATTAGTAGTTTTCTTTAACTGGAGATGATGAGTAGATAAACAGGTAGATAAAGAGATGGATAGATAGGTACAGACTTACATGTATACATACATACATATTAATAAAATGACAAGTAATAAAAACATAACGATCGGCTTACTGTCTTCTTAATTCGTCCTCACAAAGGCTTGCAGCAAGCATTTACCCAAGGGGATAGTCAAGAGTGTCTCCTGGGTTTGATTGCTTAAGGTATATATAATTACGTGATTGTCTGTCTAATTAAGGAGGTGAACAGTTAGGACAAAATATCCCCTGATTTTGATTGCATACTTGCCAAGAGACCAGTATAAAAGCACAAACATCTAACTCTGCGTGATGCCTGTAGTAGACTTGAAGGAAAAAAAAAAAAAAAATCCCAGATACCAAGCTTCACATTGTGTCTCCTCACACACGTATATGCTACAATAAATTATCATTAGCAGTAGTAAAAAATCACCACAAAATCTGGTAACTTCAAACAACATTTAATTTTACCACTCTAATTTAGCAGTTTATTCTGAGTTTCGGTTGAGGTTTCTTGTTATGGATCATTCTGGGGTCATTTATATGGCTGGAATTTAGTGGCAGCTCAGCTGGAAGTAGCAGGTTTCAGAGTACATGTTTCTATGATGTCTGAGTCTCTAGAAAGATCGTACACGCTGCTCAACATCATTGTGCTAGGTTTCTAGAGGAGGAAAGAAAAATGCAGGCTTTTGTGGCCTAAGCATAGAAATCATACCACATTATTTCACTGAATTTTAATTGTTTAAGCCAGTCACAAAACCATTTCGGATGGACAGAAGTTGCATACCTTGAAGGGAGAAATAGTAGAATCACTTTACAGAGGGACTTGTGTATAGGAATAGGAGAAATTTCGAGGTCATCCTTGAATTTCACTACAAACAGAAATTTTCATTTTCCATAACCTTGGCCTCCAAGTAACTTTACACAGACAAATTCTTTCCAAGTTCTCACCAAATCTAATAGGAGAGAATACTAGTAGGAAACCAGACAAAACAAATGATGCTAAAAATGATAGCAAGGTATTCAAAATGTCATTTAATATTCCCTCAGGACTATTTATAATTTTATAAGTTTGTAAATTAAGTTCTTTTTACTTGGATAATAATGACCAAATGTGTTGTAGGTTTCATGTTTCCTCATGTCAAACTCTGGACTTCTAGTATATTCGTCCTGTAAGAATGCATATTTCTAGCAAAACACCTATTAGGTCACAATTTATTTAAAGATTTTTCTGATTAAATGCTTTTCTTTTATGGTACAATTTTCTCTTGACACTTAGATTCACTCCACACCCTGTACCAACCTCTACTTCCTAACAACTCACGAAACAACTTGTTTAAAGTCTGGAATAATAATTGCAAATATTCACAAACTCTTCTTCAATAATTTAAAAAAATCCATTCTTTGAAGCTTAAATAATCTACTGATCACTTCTCATAGTACAAGTAGGTATTTTAATAAGTAGTAGAGGATATTGTATGTGCTCTATTTGGATCTCCTTGGGTTGCATTCAGAGTTTCTGTTTGATTTTCTTCAAATCTCTTATAATCCTGAGTCTTTTCAGTGGAACACTTTTGAGAAAAAGAAAAATTTTTTCCTAAGTGCACAGAGGGTGCAGAGTGCCTGGGAGTTTAGTGGACTAGCACAACTCTCAGCAAGTAACATGATGGAATGAAAGTAATCTGTAGCAGGGACAACACAGTGGTGGAACTTTTACACCACAAGCCCCAAAGAACTAGACGAAAGTCACCTTCTGTAGTTCTTTGCTTTAAGACACACTCTTGCTTGGCTTCTTTTCATTTTCTGCTTGGCAGCCCTCCCCCTCTTACCTATTTCTCTTGAGAACACATTCTCTAAGAGATCATTTTGCACACAAACGTTTATCTAAGGTTTCTAAGTAATCTTGCCTAAGACAATGAATTAAAGATTATGTAATTTTCTGAATGTAAAAAAGTTGACTGTCCTCAACCTTATTATAATGTCATTTTATCAGGTGCATTAGCCTGCTAATACCTAGTGTTACTTCCTTTCTCTACTGCTATATTGAGATGAATTTTAAGTTCAATGTCAGCTTGTACAGCAAAATATAAGCATTCTTAGTGAATATGAATTTAAAGATCTTTTGCTTAATACTGAAAATATCCTAGAGTTATTTTCAATGTTATTTGCTGTACCATATTTTTTAAAACACTGAATTTTGTGTTACATCAATGTGCAAAAAATAAATGATGGAGAAAAACATTAGAATTATTTCAGATAAGTGAAACAACCCTTCAGCTTGACATATTAAATTCTAATTTAGAATTTCCAGAAGTATACCTTCTGAGCGCCTTCATAATAACCAAAATTCTTACAAAATTCCACAGAATATTTCTTATATGTTCAATCTATAAATCTTTTTGGTGCTTACGTGTATAAGATATAGATTCAAGTTGTCCAAAACAGGCCCTATCAGTGCATAGGCAGGGACCCAGAGAGCTTCTGATCAACTCTTATATGCTGTCCAACACGACTGAGTTGATTACTAAAAGATGTTTCAAGTGCACCTTTAATTCCATTAGTTTCTTTGCCAAACCTTAACGTAAAAGCATTGATTGAGTGACTAGTCACTATTAAATAGTATTATAAAAGCATTGCAAGGTTTTGAAAGACCAAGTAATTACAGGCTTTGTGCTAAAATAAGCAATTAGTTTAACTGAGAAATCAATTACATGTAAAATAATAAGAAATAACCCAAACTGTGTTCCTATGACGTCTTTAACTTTTTTGTTCTTAATGATATGTGTTGAAGTCAGAGCAGAAGAGGAGCAATAAGGGGCAAATCAAGGAAGACTTTATTGAGAATCAAGCAGTGGACTGAGAATCCCTGAGACACTCTCTGGCTTAATGGTTCTCCGAAATAACTTATGGACTTCAAAAAAGGTGTTATATTCATAGTTAAGGCTCATTTCAATGAATGGATATGGATGGAAATCAACAAAGGGAAAGCATAAGACCAAAGCACAGGGAAGAGACACGTACCCATCTCCAGTGAGGCTAACCCATGTCTTATTGCCCGGGGATTTTTGCTGAAATGCTGTCACTTAGGCATGTGGTTCCCACGTGCCTGATCTCAGCTGCTCAGACTCCCGCCTCTTTCTTCTTCATTGGGAAAACAAGCACTTACCAAAAATCATATTTTGTGCATAAATTTATATAGTTAAAATAGTCAGCTAGACCCAAGGCCTCAAGCATGCAAAATCAATTTTAGAGGACAGAACGTTCCACAACTTTAGTAGCTCTCTGCACTCCTGAAGAGAGGACTGTCTGAAATGTCCAAGGTTTGAGCAACACAGATCTGCTGAAATAATGTTTTCTTGACCAAGTAGCTCAGACTGTCTTGCAAAATGTGATTAAAGTGCAAATTCAGCTTAAAACATGTAGTTTGACATGTAAGTTATTACACCTTCCCCTATCAAGGGTATGCCAACCAGTGCTTTTCATGACCTGAAAAATTAAGACAAAATCAATAATGTAACAGAAATAAGCTATGGGGTCGAATGGCTATGTGGCCAGAGTGGGTAAGAAAGTTGGGAAACAAGTTGATATTTTTCTTATTTGATAAAATAAAACTTCTTGATGAACTTCTCTTGTTTCATTATATCACTCCTACTCTCTCTACTCCAGCTCATCAAACCTCGTTTTCAACGTGTAGTATTTTTTGAAGGATTAAATGTTTGTACTTAGAAAGTGGATCATTTGTAATTGATGAAAATCCACACTGTGGGTTACATGAAAAAAAAAAAAAGCTTATTTTTTCCTCAAAATACGTCATTCTCACCTAAGTCCTCAGCTTTATCTTTATTTTTTGGTATTCAGATATATACTTTGCTAATATACTATTTCATAGAAAAATATCATTTAATCCTATGGGGTGAAATAGACTAAGAAGGCCTTAGCACCTGTAAGAGATGTGACCGTATCTTAAAACATTACTAGTTAGGAATAGATTCTAAATGAGTAAGATATTTTACAAGGAAACATAAATACAGCAATTTGAATGGACATATTAGGTTAGCCTATTTCAATAAACAAATAATAAAAATGAATACCTGTTATATGTACTTTATTTGATAACTGGAAAATAAAATTCAATGTAAATTGGTATTTTCTTCAAAAGAAAGTAATGCATATTCCAGCATTGGATAATAACCACGTTTGTTAGCTGAAAAAAATATACAATTCTTACAATTACAAAACACTTTATTAGTTGCATTTATTTTATTGTATACATATTTTTAACACTGAAAGATATATATGTTGGAAATACATTCATTATGTAGTCAGTACATGTTTCAATTTGTACATGAGGCCGTAGTTTCATACAGCTTTATTTCCATAGCCTCATTAGCATCTGTGAAAGCGAAAGCCTGGGCAACTCCCCTTGATTAATCTATTTAAAATAGCACTTTTCATCACTTAACTGTACAAACTTCACAGGTCTTTATCATCTAGTACATCTTGTCTGTGATTGGATAGTTTTTGACCGTCCCACAAAGATGCTTTATGAAATACTGACCTCATGGCTTACTTTATGCTTTACTTTTATCTGCCAATTATTTTACTTTTCCTAAAATTCAAATGTTAGCTAACATTCAAAATGTAACCGAAGACATAAGACATACCACCTTCATGATACCCTGCTAGATTGTTAGAGTTTTCAGGAATATTTATTACATGTGAGTTCTCCTAAAGGTTAGAGTTCACACCGTGTGACTTTACAACTAGCCTTGTTATGTTTTCTTAAAAACATTTACCGTTTCACATCTTATTCTTCTCTAAAAATTAAAACACAAGTTTTAAAGATTCCGACTGTAACTTTTACTTGTTAGATCTCCTTTTTAATACTCAATTTCACTGCAGCTGCAGAACATTAGCACTTATCAAATTGCTAGCAATGAGAAAATCTTTGGGAACTCTTTTTGTCAAGGAGAGTTCTGTATTTTTGATTTCTTAATTTTCCACACATATCCTTGTCTAGAATTCCCTTTCTTCTGTGTTTCGATTGCTGACAGAATTGTGCCTCTTTTGTCCTTTCCAATGGTAATCTCACTTCCAGATTTCATGTCCCAACGTATTTCCGGTTTGAATTTTCTTAAATTAGGTTTTATTATAGTCCATAATTCTTCATCCTTTTATGTACAAATTCTGTTTCCCTAACTTGATTAAAGTGAAGTACAGGGTCAAAGGCCATGCCGTATGCTTTTAAATGTCACCTGTAGCAACTAGAACAGTTGTGAAAGGGAGGAGAACTGAACAGGTCAGTTAATGGCAATGCTACTGCACAGATCCCTAAAGTATAGTGGTGAGGCTTACACATCATGACATCTAAGACAGAATCCCATGATTTATTCATAGAAGTTTGTACTGTTATTTATTTTAATCTATTAAGCAAAGATACATGGAGTAAAGTAGAAATGTACCTCATTTCTTAGTAGGCTTGTGTTCATTACATAGTGATGGAAAGGTGCAGGAGATTGTGTGATTTAAAAAAAAATCATTTTATAATTTTTCTAAAGTAAACAAATATAAGGAATAAGATCGAAATAATTCCTGTAGAGAACAACCTTTTCCTTCTATGTGATAACATACGTGGTCCTCACAACTGTAGTTCTGCAAACACCAATTTCTCTGACCAAGAGATAATGCCACGGGGATGGCTGTGGCCTCAATTCTCTGTGGGAGAACTGCTCTTTCTAGAATTGTCACACGGCTTGCGTTTCTCTGCGATAGTTTGTCAGCATTGTGATTGTGTGTCAAGCGGCACTTCTTTACTGGGCTGCATGGAGGCGAGAAGGAAGTGAGGCCAGTGGACATGTTTTACATTAATTACACAGCTCTCTCTTGTTCTTGCAGCCATCCAAGCATATGATAACTCAAGCAGAGTCTCCGGGAGTTAGAAGCTTCAGGCTCTTACAACATTTTGGCGTATCGACCGTCTTACAGCACCATCAGTACTTTTCTGTAAAGCCCTGACAAAGAGCAAAGGTAGCCACAGCGGTGGCCCAGTTCCACTAGGATATTTTCAGTGCACATACACAAGAGAGGAGATTACTGCTTGTACCCTTGTAAGGAGAGTTAACTATTCTAATCATTTGACTCTCTGTATGAGTTGCCTTTTTTCCCCCAAACAGAAATTTGACCCGATAAAAGTATGTTACACTTGATATGGGAAAGAGGCTTAACCTCTTCTTTTTTACACTCTTTAAATTAAAAAAAAAAAAGTCATGAGAAGTAACAAAAGCCCCTTTCACAAATGATATAGGATAGTTGCTGGTAGAAATTAAGCCATAATTGCCTGATGTGGATGTGTGACCTTTTCCATCAACAACACAATGTTGGCACCAGAAGAGTAAGTTAACAACAGTGACGGAAATATAGCTTTCTTTCACAAAAGAAATCAAAGAATGCATTAGTCAGCATGGAAACAGGTACCTTAAAATTTTGAAAATGGACACCTTCCTCAGTTGTATGTAGTAAGGCTTAAAATATTAGAATAAAACAAGAGTGTTGTGGCTGGAGACACCAAAGCACAGCTTTGAAAGTGAAAATTTTGCCTAATTGTGAGGCCTCAAAAAGTAAGGTCCCCACAATGCTCTACCTAGTCGTACTGACAGCAATGTATTTCGTTTGTATAGTCTCATTGTGTCAGAGAAACTTGAAGTGTTTATCAAATGAGAGTTAACACTGATTAATTAACCCATCTGGCCATCTCCTCTCTGTGGCTCTAAAAATTGAGCAGCAGTGTCCTCATTACAGACATTTCTAATTGCATTTATTACACTAATTAAGCATGCTTTGTATTTTAATTAAGTTCACAAATGTTGGGGCCTTACACCCATCTCCCCCAGAATGAGAAATGTTCACCTCCAATCTGAAAGCATAAAATTGAGGTATGTAACAGCCTTGTGAGTAAGAAGGAATTGAGTAAGATTCTAAAGAAAGAAGAAATGGATGTGCTAACCCTCAGATTTCAGACCTGCGTACATAATGAAAACATCCAAATATAAATATCAATTATGAAATATTTGCCAAGTGTCTATTATGTACAAAGAAATATAATGGAGAAAGTAAAGAAGCCAGATAAATATAGCTCACATGAAGCTCAACTTTTGGAGGAGGAAGTGTTAATTTCATTATTGTATTTATGTCCCCCAACACATTCCAAAAATATATGAGGCAGCTTATAAACTAATGTGATCAAATAAAACAAATGAAGAAATGAAGACTCTGGGGGCAGAATGAGCTAATTTAAAAATATTTAAACCCTCTAGAGCCAGAAGGGAGAATATATGAAATGCATAAGAATCAACAGTTCCAAATCTGGATGCTTTATGAGTGTTTAATTGAATTATTCTCTTATGGTTATATTGGGGCACATTTATCAAGATTTCAGCAATTATTGGCTCTGTGAGATTAGCCAGCTATACTGTGTAAAATGGAACTACCCTTGCTCTTGAACTCTGCAAGAAAGCAGAGAACCAGAATTTCTCATTTAATCAAGATATTGTAGTTAGAATTGCAGACCTTGGTTTTAACACCAGGAGATTTGCACAGTCACTATCCTGACTCTCTGTCTCTAAGTTTCCCACAGAACAGAAATATAGAAATGTTCAAGTAGCTTATTAAAAATGCTAAACCTACAGTTACAGTTCTAGCCAAGAACTAATAGCATCGACATCCTCAGTTTTAACAAGATGTTCTTGTGTGTTACGCACTAATTCCTACACTCTCCAACCGTCACTTAGTCTTCTCCATAGGATTTGAAAAAGTTGTGTAATTCGAGAATTCAGGAGGATGATCTAAATTGCTTGGTTTAACACCTCTGGAGTGTCCTTTTGGTTCCTTTTCTGTGAAGAAGATATTTTTGTTCAATGTTTCATCATACTACCAAATTCTTCAGGCTGGTTCCAGCTGAGGAAGTCTTTAAGGAATCAGCACTTTCTACGCTAGACAAGGTATCAATTTCAGAAGTGCTAAGAGAGCGTATAAGAAACTAATATGACCACACATTTAAGCCGAGAGTTCTAATCAGCTTTACCAATGTGTGGTGGATGATCCCGAAGCTTTTTGTTCAAAATATTTTATATTTTTAGCAGCTATTCATTACTGCAAATTCTTTCCCTTTTTTTAAAAAAAAAATTCTCTGTGATTTCTACTCTTGCCTAACTAGGTATATCCTTAAGGAAGTACCTATTTTATATTCCATTTGATACGATTCAGGTACTTTAAAGATCACCGTCATATCCGGGAATGTTACAGACCTTTCAGGCCCTTTTTATCAACCTGCATAATTTCTAAAATCACAGTTTTATTAATTCCTACAAGCATTTGCTAATATTATATCTATCTCAAAGTGAAATGGTACACTAGAAAGAATCATGAAAACATATAATCCCTCAGCCATTTTGTATATAAATACAGAAACAAGAAAATTTCCACATTCTTCTCACCTACTGACCTCACTTCGGTAATAGAAGGATGGAATGTTGATCATCCTTGGGAATAGTATTAGCAAACCCAAACATAGATACAGTTCAGGAATAGAGGAATATTTTGATTAGAGCTGATTAATTCTAAGTTTTAGTCTTTCAGTACAAGTACACGATATTTTGATTTAAGGTATGCATGAAACTCTGCTTTGTCTAACTTTATCCAAAATGGATGTCTTCAATATCCTCAGTAGTTCTGCCTTTTACCTAATAGGAATTTTCTACAGTCATAGAAATACTGTGAGCTGACTGAGCAGGAGCAGCACAATTTTCACTGACAGAATCTGCCCCACTTGAAAAGAGGAGGCAGGAGAATCCTGAAGGGTCATCTCAAAATTTCCACTCAGAATATAACACTTACTCCAGTATCTGCCAATCGTGAGCTAAGGAAATGTGGGACACATGGATGGATTCAGTTGATTTTCTGTAAGGGTATATTGCAGAGAAGAACACACAAAAATGTTGGTCACTGGGGTACACTGAACATTCAGTGTGACCTCACGCTTTTGAGGAAGATGCTTGGTGGAAGAGCGCCTGGGGTGAATGGGCTCTGAATTATAAACTAGAAAATGGTGGACTCGGAGGCCATGTGGAGAATTATAAATTAATTAAAATTAAAGTAACTTGGGGGTCATCATGTAACGAGTGCACATTTTCATATGGCTATAAATTTTCAAATTAATTTTAAAAATACCTAGAATAATTTCAGCGTTGTATCCTAAGACTGTGCTTATCTGCCTAAGAAACAACCAACCTGTTTTCCAATGTGGCTGTGTTATTAACATTTCCATCCACAACGGACAACAGGTTCTTTTGCTCTTCATCATCTCTAATAATTGAAAGATGAGAAATTATGATAGTTGTACAGTTGTATCTCAATCTCTAAATTTGCAACTCACTAGTAGCATATTATACTGTGTATCTTTTCATAATTTTATTTACCATCTATACATAGTCATTGTCAAATTGTCTGTTCCTGTCTTTTGCCACTTTGTTTAAAAAGTTTTTGAAGAACATAGTAACTACAATTAGTAACAACATCCTTCACACTGAAAAATTGCTGAGCCTTGATTTTAAGCACTCCCATCAAAAATAAATATATGAGACATTGGTTTGGAGACTTTTACTGAACACTGTATAGCATAGTCACCTAGAAAATCAATAATTAAGGTGGCAAACTCTAGGAACTACACACCTCTTTCACCTTATGTAAGTAAGAGTTTGTGGACATACTATTTTTTGCTAATCTGAGTTAGCCTCCTTTTAAGGACAGTCCAAAATGGAGAAAGTATACTGTTAGTATTTATGACAAATAATAAAAAACAAAATCTTCAAGATGTTTAGAGGAAAAAAGTAAACACTTGCAGTTAAAATCCTTTTCTACCCTATTTTAATAATTATCTTTCTGAATTGTAGATGCTAATTCATTTGTTAGTCTCCCTGAATACCCTGAGATGTAGGTAATTGGACACAGGACAGCAGGGCGAAGGGTCTGCAGCCACACAACAGCAGCAGCTTCTAGCACAGAGTGTTGCGAAGCGCTTGTTTTTCTCTGAAATGTCTCACATTCCACTCTCCCATCTACTGTTCCATTTTCACTATTTTGGTTCACAGATCCTCATTTTATGGAGTACATCAATAATTTACTATCCCCAGCCTCTGTCTTTTCCAATTTTCATTATTGATAACAACATATTTTCCTTCTAAGATACATTGCTTTAATCAACCCCCTTCTGCCCCCTTTGACACATGGCTTTTAATTATATCCACCTCCCTTTGTAGTGTAAGTATCCATCTTAAAATAGCTTTAAGAGTTTACCTTACCTGATCCGGCTTATCACTCCCATCTCTTCTACTATCTTACAGTCAACTATACTTTATCCTTGGGTTACTTAGGGGTTTCTTATGTTCCCCAAAGCAATAAGAATAGCATTCTATCCTCTATGCTTTTACTCTTCAACTAACAATCTATACCGCATTCATTCCTTTTTATGATTTACAGTATCTTAAAAATTATTCACATATCTGATTTAGATTAAATATAATGCTGTGTAGAAAACACTTACAGTATATTCCTCAATGCTTGATATGGTTTAATTCCATTGTGTCTTGCATAGTGACCCACTGTACCTCTGCTCCTACGACATGAGGCCCATAACAAAAACTATGGGAGTTTGAAAAAGCTCATCCTACAAGAGTCTAACATATTAAATGATGCATAAATTAATTCTGAAAGAAAAGGCAGTACCATTAGTAGGCCTTTAAAAGCTCTAATGGACGGAACATAGTTTTATTTTGTATCTTTATAGGCAAATACCAACAAAAACACTCATTCATAGTTTTGTGGTTTGATCATTACAATGATCAGGCCAGAAACAACTTCAGAGTTGGAAGTTTACTTCTTTCAACAACCAGCAGCAGTAGGGAGAGCTCACATTTCTGTTGTTCCTCTTCACTGAGCAGCCACTTCAAATGAGAGGGTATTTAAAACCAGTTGGTTATAATTTACGTTGTATTAGTCTAAATAAAAACATATGCATTATCAAAAGTAAAATTAAATGATCATCATGCTAATTAGCTACATTGTTGTTATCATTGAGTTTATTGTTTCAATTGTATCAGTGCAAATTAGCAAAAAACAATTTGTGCAGAAATAATATGCTCATTTTGACCATAATGTGTGCATATCTTCAGATAAATATCATTTAAATAACAACAATACTGTGGGGCTGGCTTAGGATTTAGAAACTGTAGAGGACACTTATCTGTTCTTTTCACAATATACAGAGATGAGGTCCAAAAAACAGCTTGTTCAGGGTCATCCTTAAATTACAACCTGCCTGGCTTCCAGGGGATAAGACTTTGTTCTCATCCATATCTACAGGGGCAAGTAGGAAAGGACCAGAGACATCTGCCAATGGGAGATTACTTGAAGAGACAGAAACCAGGTACTTTTTCTGAATGAAATAATAATGAATGTGATTATACAGTTGGGTTTGCAACTAGAATTTTGGTTCTGCACCTGAGGAGTGGTTTAGTTAATGAGGACAATATTTTACATATGCCTTCTTATTGATCTATGTATAATACTTTCTTTCTTCAACTGACCCTGTTTTGTACCCTCGAATGTGTAATCCTTTTAGATCTTCCTTTCTATTCATCCCTCATTAAGTTTCTCCTCTGCATTTTTAGATCCCATAGAATCTGGAAAGCATAAGCAGCCCCGATGCTCATTTAACAAGTATTTACTGACCAATCACCATGAGCGAGGTGTTTTAGAGCAAGTATAGAAACCAATATTCTGCGCTGTGAAACAGTATTTTCTAATTGATTTATGTACTACATTGGTCTTCTAACTTCCTTTAAGAAAACATATATTTTCTGTTGCCACAACACTTAACAGAAGGATGAGTTCAGCTGGAAATCTGATTGATTAATTCTGTCTTCCTTGTCTATAGCCTTTTAAATATTGGGGGCTCTTCCATGCATCTCACCATGGAGGCCAATTAAATGTCAGTGATAAATTACACCTCTTCTCAATTTCTTTTTTCTTTTTTTCCCAGAAATAACCTCTCACTTAATCTTTTGACCTCTGTTCCTTACTCTGGGTTTTATTGTCCCTATGCCTTGACTTCATGCTAAGCTTTTGGCATCTGCTTCTTTCCTCTCCCACTTTTATTAAAAAATAAAAAAATTAAAAAAAAGTATTCTACCATTTCTTGCTTTATTGACTGCATTTTCTCCACTTGTTTCTTTATGCTCCTAGTCTTCTCACAGATTTATTTAGATATATTGCTCTTTGTGAGACCCAATCTATAGATATTTTGGTGAGTTTTCATTGGTATTATTATTCCACCAATTTCTACATGTGTAGCCAGAAAAGAGAGCTCTAGATGGGTCTCAGAGGAAAAACAAGAGATAGAAGCATATATAAATTGATTCTTTCCTGAAATCTAGATTATTCAGCAAAGATAATATCACCAACAAGAACGAGAAAAAGATTTCTAGGCAATTCTTGGATAAGTAGTCTAACTGGACAATGTGTTTTTGTGAAGGAGTTGGTGGTTACTTTAGAAAATACGGAATAGAGTTAAATTATAAAAGCTTGGGCATTCTTTTTACAGTCTCTAAGAGTATCACAAATTCTTTACTCTTTGAGGGCCGTTTTCATTCCTGTGATTTCAGCTTTCAAGCAGACTCTATGGATCCTGAAAAAGAAATTCTAAAGTTTGTGAATTATTTGAAATGTATTTAGCTACCATTATTTTTTCCTATCTGGTTTGTAGGAGGCCGAATGTAATTCTTAGCCTGATTCTCTGTCTCACACTCCTCCCTTGTTTTCAGAACTGTAGTTAACAGCCACGATGCAATCAATATCGTTTTACTGGTATAGCATCTCCCATACAGGCAATATTGCAAACTGCTCTTTTCTTTAAATAATACAGTAACCAAGTTAAATAATAAATAATAGCCCAGAGAGTGAGTAAGAAATGAATGTTGTATACAAAGGAGGAAAAATCGGCCTCTCTATATGATTTGAAAGGAAGTTGAGAGTTTATGAGGTAGAAGTCCAGGAAGATCATATATCATGGAAATAACTACTCTCTGTTTTCAAGCTTTCTGTAATCATCCTAATTTTATGAGAGCTGTTTTGAAATGTCACCATGAGGTAGAGGGCTTTTCAGGAAATATGAAAATTTGACAATAAAGTAACATAATAGTACATTGTGATAAGAGAAACGGGTCTCGATTTTAGCTCTGTAATTTAAGTTGTAGAGTGTAACTTTATGAACATACTATTATTTCAATGGATCTCAAATTGGGTAGACATGAGAAAATGTGTTTAGGACCAGACAAAGGATCTAGTGAATATACTAACAAATGGCCCAAGGAATCAGCGTTACCATTCTCCCAAGCAGATCATAATTATGGAATGCCATTGCCACAGTTCTTATCCGTGCTGGCTATTCTGTTAGACTGTGTTATCTGCCTACTTTCTGTGGTGTAAAACCCTATTCACCCTGTGGAGTTTAGTTTGAGTGTGGCCTCCTCTGAAATGAAGCTCCTGACAAGTGGAAATTGTCCCTTCTTCCCTAGTTTCCTGTCCTATTCATATTATTTCCTTTGAGAACTTCTTCTATGGAGCTAGAGTTGCTGTTGTTTTCACGTTACCTCCCTGTTGGAAGCTTACCATTGCTTTCTCACAGTAGTTTATGTATAGAGATTGTTCTATGACCTTCCATCTAATGAAAAACTGTCCATATACCAAACAGAAATTGAGTTCTGTAAGTGATGAGGGTAATCAGCTTTGAGAATGGAAGCAGGAGTTTTGAACACAGAATTTCACATTTTAAAAGACAATATGATGGTGAATGGGTATTGGGTGGCTATTAAGCATGTACACGGGAGGGTATGTTTCCACCTGTGCTGCAGCTGATTAGATAAAAAATTTCTTGTATACTTCTAAGTTCAGACTCTTGAATTTATTAAAGGAATTAGAGAGCTGAGCTACTCAAAATTATTTCGTATCTTTTATGACACTCTTTAAATAAGTGGAATGCATGGTTTTGTCTCTTTTTCATCAAGACAAACTGTGAGAAATCTTTGATCACCCTTTTATTTTCTTGAGGTTTGTTTTTGTTTGTTTGTTTGTTTTGTTTTTTGGTGGTGCTGGGGATCGAACTCAGGGCCTTGTGCTTGCGGGGCAAGCACTCTAACCACTGACCTAAATCCTCAGCCCCCCTTTTATTTTCTTTACCATTCAACCACAGTCGAAAATATGAAGAAAAAAGGCCTAATATTCATGGTATCTCAGCTGCGTAGGTAAATCCTGACATATAATGCTCAGTTGAAGGTAAATGTAATTTAACCATTAAATTTGAATTCTGAATTTTAGGGTGTTCTATAGGAGAGATTTCTATGATATTAAACTCCATGAGAGAGAATACATGCTTACTTCTGATACAATGTAAGGGAATAAAAGTATTTCTTTCCCTTATTCACATTGGTGCTTATATTTGCTCCCATTTCGAAGAGTTGAATGTTCTCCCCACTCAGTTTTAAGCTCCTAAAGTTAAGATTATGCTTCTATGAGCATAATGTATAAGAATATGTTTAATGTGTGTTTCCAACTAGGAGGACAGAGAATCCCACAGAGTGGATATGACTAGATTGGCTGAATGAGTGAATGAATGGATGGATGCATGAATGAAGTACGTAACTCTAGGCCTCAATCAACTGTAATCCCCAACCCCGTAATCTTTCTTTCAATCAGACGCTTCCAAATTTCCTTTTCCTCACTAACAAAAGCAATAGCATAATACATAAAAAGAGGTGTGGAAATGGATAAAGAAGGTGCCTTAAAGACATGTTACTTTTTTGTCGTCGAGACACAATATTTGATACTCACAAATTGAATGAAGAGAGGATTATTTTGACTCCCAGAATGTAGAGATTTCATTGCATAGTTGGGGGGGTGCTCCAAGGCAGGGTGGGATGGCAGAGGAGAATGATACAGGAAGAGGGCTTATGGTTTAAGGGCTTCACAGACAGAGATCAAGAGAGAAGGGTAGAAGACACACCCTTCCAGGCCATGCACCCAGTAACCCACCTCCTCCAAGCAGGCTTCACTTTCCAGTGTCACATTTAGCTATGACCATATCACTGGCCTAATCATCCCTGCCCCCAAGGTCCAATCTCCACAAAATCGTGCCTCTGAGCTCATGAGACTTTGAGGGACCATTTAGATACAAACTACAACAGAAAGTAGATCTGTATTAGACTGGGGAACTACCAGAGCAACCCCTGAGCATTAGACATTGGTCTGTCCGCAGATGTTAGCAGTGAGGAATCCTAAGAGAGACTCGGGTGGAAGATATTATGGAAAGAGTGAAATTTATGGATCTTCTTGTCTTTTAAAATATCCCTCAGCTCGTCCAGCCACTCCATTACGAATCTGCCCATGGAAGACAGCCAGTCTGACAGTTAGGAGGCCAGTTTCTATCCCATTGGTTAGAACATGGGCTCACTATCTCTTAGTGAAGCAATTGCTCAGAATGCTTTATTTGGTCTGCTTATTCAACCCAGTCTTATTCAGAAAAAGAAATGCAGAAAAGAAATAGTGGCTCTTCCCTCCTTGAGTGTTTCATAAATGGACAAATCCCATGGCAGAACAGTTACAATGATTTTCCCTATCCACTCTGGGTTCTCCATCACAATTCGTTTTCTCCCCATTGAAATGACTACCAATTCAGATAGATGTAGTTGAAAAAGTCTTTCCCAAATAGGAAAAATTTGCTTGCAGCCTGAACTCACAATCCTTTAACATTTATTTTAGAATAAAGGTAGGGAATCCACAAAGATCTCTATATTTTTTTTTCTTAGAGGAGAGATTTCTCAGCAGCACAGTGACTATTGATATTTTCTGGAAGAAATTGAGTTTGTTATTGGTAAAAGTACCCAAAGGAGAATGTGTATACATAAGTAGCCATGTGTATATCTAACTAATGTGCGTGTGTGTGTGTGTGTGTGTGTGTGTGTGTGTGTGTGTGTGTGAAATAAGGGGAGAAAAATAATGCACTTTTTTGGGGGGGTTGCTGGGGATCGAACTCAGGGCCTTGCACTTGCTAGTCAAGCATTCCATCACTGAGCTAAATCTCCAAACCCCAGTGCACTTATTTTTAAATTGTAGTGATGTTTAGAAAGTACCATAGAAAATGCCTGTAGGACAAATATCGCATACTTTCAAATGAAGGAAAACACACTGACCAGCACAGAAGCGGGTAGACATTTAGTAAGCATACAATATGCAGCAGAAGAAATGCCACGAGAATTCTAGGAGGATATCTAATTAAGATTTGGGTTAATTATTAAATCTTTCTTTTACTCTCCTCATCTATGAAGTCCTAGAAGTATTTTCTATTCTGTGGTCCATCTTCAAAGATTATTTTGAAACGCAAGTGCAATATAACTAATGGCGCATCCCAGGTCCTTGAAGATTCAAATGTTAGAGTATTTGGATAAATGTTCCAACAGTCATTAAGTAATAGTGCTAGACATTCCAAGAAGGCCCCCAGTGGTTCCTACCTGCTGGTAGTCACCTCGGCAGGTAGTGTCATCTCACTTCGGTCTAGCACTGGTCTGGTCTGCGTGGCCCACACATCATATTTGAAACAAGGTATGTTACTTCTGAGATGGGTAAGACAAGACACGGAGTCTTCGCTCATTTTCCTTCTGAAACCACATGACACAGAAACGACATGTGAAAGCTCTTTGTAGAAATGACAGTGGTGCGAGTGGAGGCTCACTATGTGGGCAAATGTAAGCACTTTGCGGGTGTTGCTTTATTAAAACCTCACATCCACATGTAAAGGAAGAGTGAGGCTGACATCTAGCTCTCCCTGTTCTTCTCAGTGCCCTTTATTAGATCTACCATTAGATCTGTTCGAGGACAGGGTGGCTTCTACTCAGAACCTTGACCCTTTTTTGCTAATGTCTATCTAGCTGCTGAGGAATGAAGCCCCGAGTATGATATTCACCCTTTCTTTCCTTCAAACATTTTCTCCTTTCCTGCTGTGTAAAAAGCAAAAGCAAAAATCACAAATCATGCAACAGGTATACAAAAGTAGTGTTGCTTTTAACTGCAGGGCTACTTGTTTCAGTGGGGATGCTGGAGAGTAAAAGGAAGTTTAAATTGGAGTATGATCTTCTAGAGGATGACTGCTTTAGGATAATTCTAAGATGGAATAGAGAAAACAACTGTGTGTGTTTTGGAAGACAGATGAACACACACACAGACACACACGCAGACACACAGACACACACATACATACACACACACACAGTGGTGGTCTTCACTGGGATGGGAAGGGTATGTATAAGTGTGTGTAAGCAGAAGATTTATTGTATAGACAGTGAATAGGCCATGCTTCAAAGTGGGGTGTTCCAAGAGGTGCCTCTTCAAACTTCATTTCTCAATTAAATGGGACACAGGAGAATTATGGGCATTAATTCTCCTTGAGCTGAGACAGGGATTAAAACAAAAACATGTTTCACCTCGTCAGTAACCCCAGGAATCCATGACACCTGAGCTGCTTAGATCAAATTTACTGTGAGAACTCAGGAGGTATTTAAACTCTCCTTGATTAGATGTTATAATGACAAGACAGAGAAGTACAATGAGCTAAAATTTGCTAAGGGCTTGATGGCATCAACCAACTTTCTTTATTCTCAGACATGTGGCGATTTCATTAATTTATTCCTTCTAATTTGGAAAATTATTTGCTCTAGAAAAGAGTTACATGAGGAATGATGTTCAATTTGTTTCTCGTGTTCTTTAAATGCTAATGATACGTATTAGTTTAGAGGGCCTGCCCTCTCAGATCCCCCGTCCTGTGATGTATGACATAATTATAATGGCAATTGATCTTTGACCGAAACGTTGGTAAAATGAAATGGAAGTCGCTCTTCATGTGCAAGGTTACAGTTAAGGACAGGAGGAGCTTGGCTCCATCTTCAAGATTGGCTTACGGAGCTCTGACTAACCTCAATATGGATCGCTTCCTTTCACAGTCATTCTGTCTGCCCAGCTGAACATCAAGAAAGGGGATGGGACATCATAAAAAGACGGTTAGGTGATTTCTTAGGAGCTCAGAGATGGAGCAAAATTTGTCAACCTGATTTAGCTTGGAAAGCGAATGAGCAGTCTGTTGCAAACCTCACAGCAGGTAAGAATGACTGGGAGGTCTTTGGACACAAAATGTGAGTAAAGTCACAAGTCAAAGAGCTGAACTCTGCTCTGCCACTAGACCTTTCTGAGCTGCTTCTTCCTTAGCTCTAAAATAGGGTTAATAATAAATGAGCTGCATTCCTTGGGAGATTTGTAATGATTCCATGACTGTTATGTGAGGAAGGACCTAAGAGGTGATTTAGGTAACTTTTTCTCTCTTCATGGGTCAATTTATAGGAAACTTGAGTTGTATGAGTAATGCAGTAGAAAACTTCAAGTGAGGTAAATTCCAAATTCTTTCAGTTTTAGGCGTTTTGAGAATTGTCAATTATTTACACCTAAGGACTGATGTTCTATGTCAATTCCTTTCTAAAAAATATCTGCTTCAGCTCAGGGAGTCTTGGAAATGCTCATCATCTAAGGGGAAGGGGCTCAGGAGTTGGGGGAGTGAAGGTAAGGTGGCTTTACTGATGCAGAACACTTCTGGTGTGAAGCCAATTAGGGACTCAGTGGATACAATACCTGGATCTTGTATCGACTTAGCATGAACTTCACTGAGCTGCTCCATCAGGATAATCTATGTAGCTCACTGCATATCGATATGCCTAACTAGATCGCTCATCACAGAGAAGAGTAAGTTAGTGGTGAGTAAATGCTGTATTTCTTCACAGTGCTGTGCAAACCTCCGAAATAATTTATGAAATACCCCTTGTTAGCACAACTAAATCCTAAGGATGGGGTAAAAGAAAGTGAGTCAAGGTAGCATTTCTAATTATAAAACTTTTCACAGCATTGGCTGTTCATTATGACTATTACAGTACAGTGAGAGTAAGTACCCAGAACCGACCTACATCCTCTGATGAGGAAGGTGAGATTGTGAAGCACAAGTGTAGCCCAGAAATTAAGGTAAATGTTTGCCTACATGCTGTAAAAAAGACTTGAGAGCAACACTCAACATACAAAGAAAGCTACTTCTGCATGTAGAACGTAATAACCTCCCAACACCCCCCACCATGCACATACCAACACACACATAACAGAGTGACTTATAAGGTTTTTCCTGCCACAAATACCTTTATAAGAGCCCTAATATTTTCTTGATTTTGACTCTCTTCTGTGTTGAGAAAGAGCTTGAGAACAAGCTGAAGGTCACTTCAGATTTTCCAAATCGATGATTCATTTAGCAATGTAGTCATGGCTTAGCAATACAGCTGCATACCTGAAAATGAAAGGAAATGGGAGATTTCTGCAGCCCCAAAGGGATCAGAGTGAGCAGCCCACATTAGTCAAGAGTCTGAGCCCGGATTTGGAAAGACATGCTACCGAACATTGAGTAAGCCAGTTCCGTTTGATTAGACAATGAATGCTTACTTAAGAATATTTGCACTAATACTCCCTCTGATTTAAGTAGGTTAGAACTGAGTTTCCAACTCCCACTTATCTGATTTCCAATAAAAAAAAAATCACAGGAGGAAATTAGTCACGGTTTATTCTAAAGAAGCAAAGACTACAGATGATAGGAGAAACATCTCTAAAACTTTATGGCAGACTCAATTCTTCTAAACTTGATCTATTGTTACAGTAAATATATTATTTTGATAGTTATCAAAACAGAATTTGACCCTTTAGAAAGTCTATATTTATCAACATCTCTGTGGTCACTATATCAAAATATTTGCAGAAGAACAGAGAGAAAACTAAATTTTAAGATTAGTACATTGAATGCAGGCATATAAATCAGAAGACTGTGTTTCTTTAAGTATAAAATGAATAACAAAGGGGTAGCTCACAAAAATGTGCATGGAACATTTTATATAAGGTACTGTTTTAGAAAATAGCTGATATCAGTTTAGTATTCAAAAATTCTTTAGGAATAATGATGTTGAAATGTTTATAACCAGCTATAATACTGATCTTGATACTAATAGCAAACTTAGTAATTTCTATACTTCTCTCTTACAGAAATATGTTTGCTAAAGGTAATAAGTTGAAATGTCTACAGGTGATTCTGAGAAAAACAAAGTATTCTGGTTGTTGGAAGAAAGTCTTAATAAAGCATTGCTTTGTGTCCATTTGTATAGAATTTTAAGTGAAAACATATACATATTTTAGGCATTATATTGATGAATATATACACAGATTGAGGGACAGTTTTATAAAACATTTATAGCCTAATATTTTATTTAGAAAATTTTGATCTGGTTGCTTCTCAATTAAATGATATCTTGATTAATTTTTTTTAAATCTTAATTTGGGTTGCAAATAAATATTTTAAACATTTGAAAGTAATATTTTACAAAGAGTTTTAGTCCACTTTGCTTTCAATTGTATTCTTCAGCTTTGAGTTTCCGGGGTGTCATTTGGTAAAACATTTCAGTCAATTCCTTCTTCTTATCAGTCTCTCCCCTGAAGCATTATAACCCTGTGCCATCTCTCCTAGCTTTTATATATACATATACATAATTCAATTAAAAGATGAATATAGGGTTGGGAATTTAGCTCAGTAGTAAAGTGCTTGACTAGCAAGTGCAAGGCCCTGAGTTTGATCCCCAGCACAAAAACAAAAACAACAACAACAAAAAAAAAAAAGAATAGAATTTTAAAAAGATTAGAAGTCACATAAACATGAGTGATAGATTCTACAGATGTGATTAATCCAACTTATCTATAAATTCAAAATTTATATGCCGGAAAACAGCTAAATAATGTTTAATCAAACTAAACACATGCATGTACTTACCCACGCAGGACAGCGAATTGGAGCTAAAGAATTATTATTGGACCAGCTACTCCACATGAAACACCACGCCAGCATCACACAGGCCTTCTGAAACATGCAACAGAAATATGATCTGGTTCTACACTGAAGCATCTGTAGCTGAGCTTGGAAACAAGATGTGTGTCTGTACAATAAAGCATCCTATGAGGCAATGTGTAATAAAATATAAGTATGTCCAGGTCACAGCAATGAAGTATCAAAATAGAGAACTATGTGTGGATTAAAAAAATTAGGGAAAATTTCTCTTATGGGCACCATAGTGAATATTTACATTTCCAGTCTGGAAATGTTCTCTTTGCCCTATCCATCCGTATAATTTAAGAAGTTGCCATCACTTACCTAATTTAGCTCTCTGGAGACACGATCATGGTTATCGGGTGAACAGTTATCCATGCTGCACTAATGCATCTCTCTCTTTCTCAAAAATATTTGAAATTTGGTTCAAGAAAATGTCAGAAAGTGTTAAAAAAAAAAAAAGGTAAAGATACTACTTTATAATTTGTGAATTGGTGAATTTTGCTCCTGTTCTTTAGCTTTGAGAAATAGAAGTGTTCCGCCTGTAGAAAAGAATGAAGTTGAGAGGAAAAACTGGGTGAAAAACCCAAGTGAGCTTGATTCTTTCTTTCCAGTTTTCTTCATGCTGACTCAAATTTTTCTCTTTGAAACGTGTGCAAATCCCCATTTCAAATGTTCCATTCTTTTAAATTTAAACTGAGTATTCTTTAATTTGCCACAAAACATCCCAATGAAAATATGAATTGAATTTTATTTTTATGTCCAACTCTATATTCATATTAGAAATATCATGATAGACGTATATTTTGGTGCATATTATTATGATTAAAATATTAGTTCTTTCTTGCCTCTTTAGAAACATTTAAATAACAAAAAATTGAAGTGTTTGAAATTTTAATATGTGAGCCTAGAAATGATTCATATTTCTTATAGCTTGCAAGCAATGTATGAAGTTCAGGTTCATAGAAGCAAAGAATGTTTCTGGTAAGTTGAACTTCGAGAGCATGGTTTTTATTTCTTTATTTAGAAATAAGAAGCAAAGATCTAAGACCTTTCTATTCTATATCACCTTCCCAAAAGAATGAATGACCATATACTTCTGTGGATAAACAACTTTACGATTTCTCCAAATGTAAAATAATAAAGGTTTTTTTTTTTTTTTTAATCTCCCTCTTAGCTCTAGACTTGAAGGAGATTTTCTTTCTCAGTTTTGTGAATGTGAGCAGCCTTAGTACATAGCATGCATTCACTATGCGATTTATTGACTCTTACTCTCAGGATGGAAAATAAGGTGATTTAAGGTTAAATATATTATATCAAAATCATATATTCAACACATTCTCAAGCAAAAAGCTTAATTGTATCAATTTAATTGGCTTAGGCACTGCAGAAACAATTAACAAAGCATCTTTCTGGGTGTGTCTGGATGTTCCATGGATTCGTAACTTTGGCTAATATATGGAATCCCCTCCCCTTCCTCTGTGACTCTGCTCCCTTGCTCTGCTGCCATATACATATTCCCTCACCACACCCTTCCACTATGACGTTTCTGCCTTGGAGCCAGCTGATCACAGACTGAATTCCCTGAAACAGTGGGCTAAATTTAACTACTCTTTCATGTTCCGAGTGTTGGTTAGATGTTGTGTCTCAGCAAGGAGAAAACTGACAAATACAGATTTCACAGCGAGTATTAAATTGGTGGGAATGGAATCACCACCGAACAATTGCATAGCATCTAGAACAACTCTTAGCATGATTAAAAAAAAATAAATAAATCCTGCCAAATACCAAAATCCAAGTGTTCTGAACCTGGACAACCCTTGTTGTGTGTATATTGTCCATATTTTGTGTGGGGAAGCATGATAAAATCGCAAGAGATGAGAAACCTCAAAAACTGGGAAAAGTTTTTAACTGGTGGGTGTGAGACACCTGTGTTAATTACATGTAGATGAAAAAGAAAAGGTCACATAACAAGTGAAAAGGTCACCATATTTTATGTCCCTTAAATACTGAACAACATTATGTACTAAATTAGATAACACTGGGAGCCACCTATGGCTTATAAGAGGGAAATGACAAAGATAAATCTGTAATCAATGCATCAGATAGATTGATGAGGGAGTTGGGTGGAGCAGAAAGATTAGTTCAGAGACTATTAACAGTTGTTAATACCTGTCCTGGGTAACAGCAATGGAAACAGAAGAGAGGGGCAGATATGAGAGCCACTTCAAGGGCTCCAAAGGATCTGCCTAGCTTCTTTACCCCCAAGCTTGATATTTTTTTTTCATAATTTTGGAAAGAAAACAAAATAAAACAAGATGAGCCACCACTGCCAGTACAAACAACAAAATACAGTGATTCCCTTGCCTAAATCCACACAGTTACTTAGAGGCATTTGTACTCAACCCTAGAGCCACACTAGTCCTCAGCCAAAGGACACCAGATTGTAAATTCATGTTCTTATACATTTTTTAAGTTTTTTTAAGGCCATCTTAAGTTTGCAAATGCAGTTTTTTATTGTTAACTTATCAAACATTTTACTGTCCAGACATTTAAAATTTTTGAAAAAAAATTCATAATTCAACACCCTCCTGAGAAGACTGAGTGCTTTGCAAACATTCTGTCAAAGCAACCCTCTGAGAGGTGGGCAAGTCGTCCCCCCTTGAATGTTAGCAAATACAAAGTTACCTTTAATTCATCCTCATGTCCTTTGAATAACTGTTTTTGTTATTTCAATAAAGGTCAGAAGGCTTAATGCACAGAGAAAGGTTTGCTCAGTTTCTTTTTTTTTTAAATGAACACAAATACAAACCCTGCTCAACTGATGCCTTTGAAATACACAGTTTCTTCTGTCAAGAAGCAGTTGCAATTTTTAAATCAGAGAATGAAGCCCAGAATATTCTCCAGCAGAGGCATAGACATTTTTGTAGATATACGTGAGAGACATTTTTGTGCTACCTCTTATGGGCTTGAGCCATTCTAGGGATGATGGATGAAATGTGTACTTTTGTAACTTATTTTTTACTAAATTACAAATACACTCTTGTTATTATGGCTGTATGGATTAATTTTTGCATGCTTTTTATTGTTTGCACTTGTTTCATTTTCTAAGATGAAGCCTGCTGCCTGAATCCTATGTGAGAGATACAATTTTGTCTCATATGGATGCAACATTCTGTTGTAGGTGGACCTCTATTCATATTGGTTTTCATATTCCTGAATCAATATCCTTTTCACTCTTTTCCGTATCTTATTTGGCATTTTCTAATGAATTATTCAGCTTTCCCTTTTTGGCATATCATTTATTCCTCTCTTCCACTCCCGCCTAATGGAAAATATCTTTTTTCAGGATTAGTTGAGATGTTACATTTTTCCTATTACTCTATGAGTACAAAGTTATCAGTCAATTTAACTGGAAGAAGTTGCTGCATAATGTCAAGAACACTAATGCAAATAATCCCAGAGATACTCATTTACTGATCATTTCTCAAACATCAAGGTGGGATGAAAATGTTTCGTAAGCATCGTTCCATGTCATCACAAACAAACAAACAAACAAAACAAAACAAAAATCCACTATGATTCCAGCCATGATGATGTTCTTCCACAAGCCCAGCTACTCAGAAGGCTTAGGACGGAGGTTAGGAAGTTCCAGGGCACACTGGGCAACTTAGCAAGACACGGTAAGAAAGTATGAGGATTAGTCCAGTGTTGGAGTACCCTGAGGTTCTATCTCCAGTATAGCCCCCCCTAAAAAACTCCACTATGATGCTTGCGTTGTTCTGACCCATGTTTTGCAAATCAGTCAACGGAAAGAAGAGAGGTGAGGTTAGTGATGCAGGTGTAGTTCTCCGTGTATTAGAAGAATGCTGTTGTGTGTAATTTTCACCCTATTGTCTGATCACTTGCTGCTGAAACCACTCTAAGATCCAGCTGAGATGCCAGAGGCAGGCCTACATGCCTGCATATTTTTCAGGAAGGTGTATTTTATTGATGAACACTGGCCCATCAAGGACTTATTTTTCCGAACTGAAAAAAAAAAAATCTTCTTCATTAGCAGTTTCTAGAATGTATGTATGTGGAAATACTTCACAGTCAAATTTAATTTCTAAATTAAGCTAGAAACAGGTAGTGAAAGGAAAAGACATTTTAACTTTTTTTTTTTTTTTTTTTTTCTGGGGAGGTGTTAGGATTGAACACAGGGCCTTGCGCTTGCTAGGCAAGGACTCTACCGCTTGACCTAAACCTCAACCCCAACATTTTTTTAATTTAGGTATAAATTTGGGATTATTCAAGCTTTGGGTCTTTCCTCTATTCATCAGTTCTAAAGAATGTTAATGCTAATGAATTCGTTTTTTTTTTTTTTTTTTAGTTTTTCCTTTTATGTAGCCGATTTAATGTTGTAATTTTGAAGACTGGAGTAGCTTAATGTAAAACTTACCATGACATAAACAAAACTGACTTCCAGTCATAAAAGTGCTGGGCTGAATGTGGGGCTGGCTATAGCTCTGGATTATGAATTTGGCCACAGACCTTCAGAATATGGAATTCTAATTTCGTTTTTGGTTTTGCTTCTCTAGGGCTCCATGCACAGATCAAAGGCTTATTCCCATTTTCATTTTTAATGGGTTACTTCTTAAAAAGTAAAGCCTTCTGAACGCTAGATCTTCCACATCAGGACTCCCACATGAACTGACCTCAACCTTTCCAACCTCACAGAGAAATCTGTGTGTGGTCTGTATGTAGACCAGTTCACAGGAAGCATTAATCCAAGTCCTGTGACCTGCATCCAGAGAGGTCTTCATCTGCATTCACATCCCTTGGAATAGCACTGAAATGGACACAATTCTGCCTTGCACTCAGTTTGGAGTTCTTAGGTGACTTCCATTCAACATCTTCTCTTACAAAGCGTCCCCTGCTCCTTCCCTACCAATCAGGACAAAATCATTTGGATAAAAATCTAAAACTGGCAAAAAAACATTGTCAAAATTAACCAAAACCCAGGACAATTCATTTCCATATTTAAAAAGTCACCTGCAAGCATTCATTTACCTTTGATAATGTGTGACTATTGACTATTTGAACTTTTTAAATATGGTTTAAGGTAATTGTGCCTTCATAAATTAGACTAATTGTAGAGTGCCATGATTATGTTAAGGTGCTTTTTAAAACCACACTTCTTTTTCTCAATACATATTTTATCAATTTTTTTGCACTTGCATTTCAAAATATTGCTAATTGGTTCAAGGTACTCTATAGAATGGATAATGAGATATACTCAACATATTTTGGATTGTGTCCAAAAAAATCTAATTTTGTTGTATTTATTCTTTCATATGTAGGAATGCCCAGGGGTGAAAAAATGAATTGAATTGTTATGAATAAAAATAGATGACTCTGTGTGTGTGTGTGTGTGTGTGTGTGTGTGTGTGTGTGTGTGTGTGTGTGTCTTGGTAAAACTTATGTGAGCATACAGGAAGAGTTGTTTCTATTCTTCTAAAACTTTTAACAGAGATCAAAATCTGAGACAAAGAATAAAAATGAGAAATTCTGAGAGAGTTTCCTTAGATGCATAGATTCTGTTAATCTACATATTTCTCAGCTCAAGGTGGCTTGCAGTTCAACCAGCAAAAGAGAATCCATTTTAAGAACTAGATTGTAATTGAAATGCCAACCACAAGCTGAGCGCTGTACATCAGGCACAGTGATAAACCTCTCTGTCTCTCTGAATGACAGCAGACTCTCTTGCTATCAGACTTCCAAATGCTGCTCTTTTTTGTTTTCCTTTGTGCTCAGGACCCAGCTCCTAAAGCCTGACTTCTCCTTTCCCTATCTGCTACTTGAGTTGACATCTTCTCAGATGTCGGAGCTCTGTTTTGTGTCCATAATTTCTGGGAGCAGTTGATCACCTCCCAGCCTCCAAAATCACTGTCGTCTGTCCTTCTATTGAACTCTACAGTTTCCCGTTTTTGTCATTTATGACATTGCAGTGTTACCTATTATCATGTCTCTTTTTTCTGGCAAACTATGAATGCATTAAATCAGAAATTACAGGCTACCTTACTTGGTACTGATCCCCCTGTGCCTAGCCTAATATAGTATGAGCTTAGTACATCTTTCTGATCTAAATGGACTAAAAAAATGCATCCCACATCTAATCTTTGACCTGCTAATACACTTTATCCACATCACATTTACTCATGAGTTTACAGAAAAACTGAAGCAGAGACTCTTATTAGGACATTTCACCACTTATTTTACTCTACTTAGTTTAGGTAATTCAGCACCAGAATTTCATTTTTCTCCAGCTTTATCAAGAAGAAGGTTGGCTTTAAAGCATTGCTCTGAAGACCCCATGAAATTCCTCATACTTGTTTATACTAGTGTCCTGTCTACCAAGGGGTTTGCCCAATCATCTGGCTGAGTCATACTGTTTGGATCTTTGCTGTAGTGTGTCCTTAGAGCATTTCACTTCCCTTTCTATCATGTGGTTTCCCTACTTCCTGTCACTTGTCGAAGTCAGCCTCTGCTGTCCTCCGAGGCCCTCAGGCACATTGCCCTACAGAACTGGTATTTAGTGGTGTGGGTTCCCTCTTCCAACATTCCCTCAAGATGGCTTGAAAAGTTTTTGGGCCACTCCACTCCTTCTGAAAAAAGTTGTTCTTTCATTTTAGAAGGATTTAGGTAGCATTCAGTCCTTCCTTTACAGAAGATCCAGTGAGTGAAACAATGAGGCAAGTCTTTGGCAAGGCCTCCCCCACTCCCAACCGTACTTCACTTACCTTGAGTGCCAGCCTCAAAGAAGAGGGCAGCTCTGGCTGATCCCAGAACGGAAAGCAGGTATGTGCTGTCTTGGGGTCTGAAAGAAGCAAGTAGCTCCAGTGACATTTGTAAAACAATTACTGAGTAAAGCAACCCAGATATATTCTTTATGGATTTATTTCTAAATGAGTGAAAAGCAATAATTCTCTTTTATTTAATATGGATTTTTATAAAAGTTAATGTTGACATTTTCCTGAACATACATAATTTATAAACATATGACTGTGATATATATACACACACAAATATATATATAAATATATATATATGTTCATAAACACACACACAAGCACATATCTTGAAAGATATAAACATCTCGAAAAGAAAAATATGATTACATACACAAATCCTTAAGGAGGTCAACCTGATTTGCTGAGAATCTTGCCCACATCAATGATTTATTTCATATACTATCACTGTATGCAGATTATGAGGCACACTAGTGGGCAGATGGAAGAAACTTGAAATACATTACTATTTTAACTCTTAATATCATTTTTCACAAGCTATATCTCTGAATGTTTCCATCCGATAATCCCTAAACAATGTACTATCAGTCATATGGAGGCGTCCACGCTGAGAAATGTGACCAAGGAAAGCAAGACAGCGTAACTTCAACCATGTCCTTCTTGCTTTAAGAATCCCCTTTTAGTGGTATGAAGAACAAAGCTTCTCAGAGAGCAGTTACTTCCTCCACGATCTCAGTTATCAAAGTCTCTGCTGACTTTGTGTCTCGTGTTCTAGCTCTACATTTGGTAACACCTCCCAAGTTTCTACTTGGAGAGCCGTGGCAGTCAGGGTAGAGGGTGACAGATGAAGTTCACTTCTGGGTGAGTTGTGATACTGTGGTCTTTGGCTCTAGATCTGTTCCCTTTCCCTTTCCTTTCTACCATTGTTCCTCTGATCTGCTTCCCAGCCACTAGGAACTAATTCTTTTTGCCTGTCAGTGGCCTTTTGTTCCTCACTTGGAATCAGCCAACCATGAGCTGAATCCCCCAAAGCTCTAAGCCAAATGGAACCTCTCCTCCTTTAAGTTGCGATTGTCAGGTATTGTGTATCAGCAAGGCGAAAACCGCTACAAGAACCTTCCCTACCCTGCCATCTTAGCAAAAGTTGGTCTGTACCCTTTAATCGTACTGCATTTCTCCATACTAAAGTCAACACAATTGCAAGTCAAATAATTACTTGTTTATTGCTTTTCCTGCAGTAGACAATAAATCTCATAAAGGGTGGAGGTGGCAGAAATCTTACTTGCCACTGGAATTCTCCCCATGGCCAATATATAGAAGTCTTTCAGTAAACATGGTGAATGAATGAATAACAAGCTGATATACTAGATTCTTCAAGATCTCCCCATACTTCTCTAACATGTTCATGACCTCACAATGGCAAGAATAAGCTTTCTTATGTCTCTTATATCTCTTTCTTATGTCTACAAAATTATTAAGGTTCATCTTTAGTGTCAATAATTTTGTGAATTCCATGTAGTTCATTCCTCCAGTACGACTTTGCTTTTCTCAAGTTGTTTGCATTATTGAACCATAGATATGCATCTTTTCTCCTACCAGACCATCACTGTGCATTTTTCTATCTATTTTAGTTGATTTTTTTTTTTAATTTTAGGTGATTTAAAGACAAGATATGATACAGGTGAAATACATGCACAGACACACACACAAACAAACACACACACAAACATATGTACAAATACATACAAAGAAATACAAAAAGATTGATAGGCAGATTAAAAAATTACTGTGTTGATTCTGTCTTAAATTGTTCCCCAGAAGTCCCCACTAGACATTTACAGTGATACTCTGAAGGTAGTTTCAACACCTGGGGATTTTTCATGTGCTCCTAAGAATTACATTTTGGCCAATTATCTATGCCAAGTGACCTCGAATACTTTCAATAAGTACTTCTTATCATCCAATTCTCTTTCTTCTTTGAAAAAAAATCACTATCACAATAAGAAATGAAAAAAGGATGTTTGTTCAATCAATTTATATTGAGCAAATGAGTTATTGCCCAAATATCTCCAGATCTGCTTCAAATACGTAAAAGGTATCAAATAAATAAAGAGTGATCCTTGCTTTTTAAGTAATACAGTCTTATTGACAATTCATCCCATGACAACAAGGTTTTAGAGAATTTACCAACTAGATTAGACTTGATATGTTAGCAAGGAAACCACACTCAAATATCAGAAACATGAAAGGGAGAAATCTATTTCTTACTCATGTTATTTGCCAGGAGCCTGTTAGCTGAATCTACTCAACACAAAGAATCCACCCAGAGTTTCGACCTAAGCAAGTCTCCATTTCTGTGCATTACAGTTCCAATGAAGAAAAAGAAGAAGGCAAACATAGACTGGCTTTTAAAGTTTAATTGATTAACAAAAGTCAAATAGATGTACAGCCTCAAAGAAGGAAGCAAAGTAATGTGATCTGACTTGTGCCTGTAGAAAGGAAAACAGAGTTCATTTAAAACAGCAATGATGCCTAGCAGAGAGGGGACTGCTAAATTTTGCAATGTACATTATGATTTATAAGGGAACTGAAAAAAAGAAGAGGGAAGATAGAGTTTGGACAGCAACAGGGACATGGATCTTAAGTTGGTTATCAAGAAGAGCAACCTTACAGGGCTTATTTTTAAAGGATGAGTTTATTAGATAGATGTAAATTCATCCTTCCCAAATAGGTTTAAAAGGTGGAAAACAATTGAAATTGAAGAATGTACTGCTGAAGAGTACTCGCTCATTAGGAAGTTTCAGTACTGTAAACCAGTACTGTCACAGGGCAATGGATGTGAGCCAGCAGGAGCAAAAAGATTCACTGCTTGGAAAGCAGCAGTCCAAGTGGTTGACAACACCATGTGAGAAGAATGGTGTTAAATCCCATCTGGAATCCTACATTGAGGCTCTGTGGGAATTCAAGCATAGTAGGAAGGGTTGGGAAGAACTGTGTTTTCTGTGGTCCTTGCTATTTGGAGTTACTTTGCACTAAGTTGGGCCAGTTACCAGAGATGTTTCCTGCAGGTGGCTGGGCTGGTCATGTTGGGGGACACGTTCTAGTCCAGGCAAACCAACCGATAGAACTCCAAGATCAAAAGGCAATTTTAGGTGCTCGCCAGGAGGCTCAGGCAGAGAATGAATTGGACATAGAAGGAAAATCTTGTGAGGAGTGTGTGTGTGTGTGTGTGTGTGTGTGTGTGTGTGTGTGTGTGTTCAAAGTAAAAGCACTAGGAATCTAGAAAAGGACTAGTTGTATGTATGATCAATGTTTTTAAACAGCAAATCATAAAATCCGATCAAGTGAAAGACTCATTATACAGAAGCCCTTTCAGAAAATATAGAACACACACAGCTTCATAGAGAAGAGTGTTGTGCTTGTTTTTGTAGTCCAAATAAGACAACTAGATAAAGATATTTAAGAATGTGTTTGCTAATGAAGTCAAATGTGATGAATTGGATAGACACGTGTAGGGAAGACACAGACACAGACATCTTAACTATCTGCAAGTACAGGAGGAAAATGCTAAACCCTGATGCATGATGTACACTAAGAATATAAATGCATGGTGCCACAGAGAATCCCTGTGGCTTAGTTCAGACAATCGTCTTGTGTGGTGACTTGGGCCTCTAATTCCACTAATTCTCCTTATTTCACAAACCGTCCACCTGGTTATATCTCACACTTGTATCAGAAATTACTTTGTGCGTGTTTTTCCTCCAAAGCATACTGTAGCCTGACTTACACTTCTAGATTTCCCTCACGGTTACCCTCTTTGTTCCTGGAGATTCTTGTAAGATGAGAAGGAAGTCAGATGTAATGTCTGAGACCTTTTCAAACAATGACCATAACTATTAGTCTGCTTAACATGCAATCAGGCTTAGAGTCAAATGATATCGACATCCTTCACCCTGTCTGGGCGTGTACATCACTGGAGCTTTCCAGAAACAGCCTTCCCTATTTCTCCTCAGATCCATCCTCTTAGTTACTCACTCATCAGGAACTGCCAAGTCACTTATTAAATATGAGTATCTCATATGTCTGGATGAAAATTTTGACTTTATTTTATACTACTTGTAAATCTGTTTTAAACTTTGAAAATTAAAAACAAAATATACTGGGACAAAAAAAGCAATAGTATTTGTCCAATAACTGATGATTAAAATGTGTTCTTGGAATTTTATGTGTTGATAAAATAAACTTGAGAAAAACATAATTATCATTGAAGCGTCCATAATCGAAAACATAAATCAAAGAAATGGACAACTAGCTGTGCTTCGGTAAATTCTGTGAATTTAGTGGAATGGAGTCACCTAGAAAGCCCCCAGCTGTAGGCCCCAATGGCTGTGCCCCTGAGGCTCTTTGGTGGAAGTAACCTACACACTCCTGCCCAAGTTCCACCCACGTTACTCCAGCTATGTGGAAGATGCCCTACTTCTAATTTCACTCTGAACTCTTCTCCATCAGATACGGCATAAACCTCACTGGGCCTCGGTTTCTGTCCAGGCTCACACAAGGGCCGTGCTTTCTCTCGGAGGTCTGGAGGAATGAGGAAAGCAAGGCATGGCCTGCTTCCCGGCGGGAGGGAGTAGGAGCCTCACTCACTTCTGCAGCTGGATCTTCCACCTTCCCTGACTTCCTGCTTTATTATTTAGCAGGTTAGTATTGAAGAAACTGGCCTCTGTGCTGGCAGGGCTGCAGTGAAAACAAGCACCATGGAGGTTTCTGCCAAACAAGGGGAGAAGTGGGACCTATACACCATTGGTTGCACATTTGGCCAAGAAGGAAGAAGGGAAGAACACAATCAATATTCTGCATAATTGCTGATTACTGGGAGTGTTCATGGTAATTATATCCCTGAGTTGCTCGGAAAAATTTTATTCCCCTAGAGAAAGCATCTCAGGAGTAATTTCATCAGGTACCTATATTGATACTATAAAATAAGAAGTATGAGATATAAAAATGAGAAAATCATTATTTAGTCTCAGAGGTTTGTTGTTTATTCCTTTCTTTTCCTTTTTTTTTAAATAGCATCAATGAAAAGGACACAAAGATTATGCCTGATGAAGTTAGTTGTTCGTGATTTTTTTTTGTTTGCAAACATCTCAGAAAACTGCAGTGAGAAATTAATCTCTTGGTAGCTGGGGAAAAAACAAAACAAACAAACCAAAAAACCCAACAAACTGTTGACATCTTAAGTATTGTGCCCAGTGATGTGGTCTGGACATGATCTGAGTACGTACTGAATGGGCTTGTGCCTTAGAAACCAGGCCTTCGCGTGGTAGTGAAGGGTGACGGGCCCTTTAAGAGGTAGGGACAAGCGAGAGATTTTAAATCATTAGGGGCATGACCTCAGGAGGGATTAGTGTAGATTTAGTGTAGATTAATGTGGTTTCTTCTCATGAGAGGGTTGTTATCAAAGAACACGCCTTGCCAATCCCTGGCTGTTCTGATTCTTTGTCGGGCAATGTGACCTCTCCTCACATGTATTCGTGCCATTGTGACGTCTCACACTGTGAGAGGGACCTTCAGCAGAACGGAAGCAAAGACGGCACCACGCTTTTGTGTGTCCAGGGCTCTGACATAAACAACCTCTTTTCTTTATAAAGAACACAAGCACAGGTATTTCTTTATAGTAACAAAATAGATTAATACAGTCAAGCAAATAGCAATGATGGAAATGCTTGTGAGAATGGGTTTTGCTGCGCCGTATTCCCTGAGTGGAGGCAGTTGTTGACTGAACCTGATGAAGTCTAGGATGTCAAAGCTTTCGTCCCGCTCTGTCTCCCTCCCTCCCTTCATTCTTCCTCCCTCTCTCCCCACCTTCCAGTTCTCTTTCTACATTTCTCTCTGTCTCTCTCTTTCTCCGGAGTTTGTGTTTCTCCTGTCCTTTCTTTCATTTGTATTTTGCAAAGCAGAAAAGTTATTTCTCAGTACTGCAACTAACCCATTTGCTGAAGAGATCTCGGTCCTACTGATTCCTCTGCCAACCACATAGATTCTCTTTGGTACACTCTCCCTGGACTCCCAGGGACTACCCACTCCCGTGAAGCAGAACTTCCACCTGGTAAACTTCAGTACACAAGCCCTCCCATGGTGTGTGTGCCAGAGGCGTCCACCGCAGCAGCTGAGAGTGAACTTGGCCGAAGGTTGATCAAAAAGTACGGTGGATATTTAAATTAAAAAATATTACTAGAATGAAAGGCAACATTACCATTAATCCCCCTTCAAAATCTCCTCACCTCACTTCAAACATTCCCATTGTTCCTGCCAACTTCTGAAGCAGTCAGGAAGCCCTTTGTCCTGAGCGTCTTTATAAAGTGTGATTAAAAATCTGGGGAGGGGTTGAGGATTTAGCTCAGTAGTAGAGCACTTGCCTAGCAAGCACAAGGCCCCGAGTTCCATCCACAGCACCGCACTCCACCTGAAAAACTTCTGGTGAATGTTGTTGCATAGCAGCGTCTAATGGAAAGCCAAGTTCCTAAAACCATCACATCAAGTCCTCTTCAACCTTACTGACCAGCTCTGGCACCAAAGACTTTTAGCTCTTCCCAGAGTTGAAACAAATCCATTCAGGACATTGAGACAGCCACATCACCCCAACTAAAGACATGATAAAAGACTTCCAGAATTGTTTCAGAAAGTAGCAAGGGTGATGAGATAAGTGTGTTTAAAACAAGGGGATGAGGGTTTAAAGGTGATTAATGATAATGTGATGTTTATTGTAATCATTATTTTACTTTAAACACACACTGTATTTTTTTGTGTAACCATGAACTGATAACTAAGAGTTTAGCATGCAGTCCTTGGCAAACAGAAAAATAGGAGCCAGTTATAAATCTCTTACTGTACAGGGTATAAAATCTGGTGTCTTCTCCAGTACTGCAGGGTATATTTAGGTTTTGTGACTTAGCCTGAGACCTAACCAATAGAACAGACCATTTAATAAACTCAGTAAAGGGGCTGAGGATTTAGCTCAGTGGTTAAGGTCCTGAGTTCGATCCCCGGCACCATAAAAAAATAATAATAATAAAATAAATAAATAAATAAAAATAAACTCAGTAAAATACTATGAATACAAAACCAGTACAAAAGCTAATTTTTATTTCAGGCGATGAGAGAAATCTAAACAAAGTGTAATTTTTTTTTTTCGGGGGGGGTGCTTGGGATCGAACTCAGGGCTTTGCGCTTGCTAAGCAAGCTCTCCACTCCTTGAGCTAAATCCCCAACCCCTAAAATACAGTTTACAAACCAGAAAGGAATTAATTTCCAGGAATATTTATGAGTGTGATCAAAAACTATAGTGAATCATTACATTCTAAAAATGTATTACAGTTAAACTTTCCATTTCCGTTAATCCCCTTAAAAATATTTACCCTCACTTCCAACATAATTATCCCATCATTCTTGCCATTTTCTGAAGAGTTTACAGTTTGTGTTTGTGCAATTTCTATCAAATAAAAACATTATGTTGTATTCTCATCGATCTTATTCACCTGATCTAGTGCCATGTGACTTCTCACTCTTCCTCAAAGTTAAAATGACCATGAAGGGAGAAGTTTTGACTTAATTCAGGACATTGAGGCAGCCACAATAGTCCAATTAAAGACACTCTGAAAGAAGACTTCCATTACTGGTTAGGAAGTGGCAAGAACAAGGGGATAAATGTGTTCAAAGCTGGGGCAAGTATTTCGAGGGCAATTAATAGCAATGTTTTCTTTTACAGTAATACACTTTTTGAAAGTATGTATTCACCATATTTTTATCATACCTCATGTAATATTTAATTTAAAAATATTTTTCAATTGACGTACTATAAAATCAACTTTTGAAGTATAGCTTACAATTTTTAGCAGATGTAGATTCATGTAACTACTGAAACAGCTAAGAAAACATTTAATCGCATCACAAAGTCCCCTCTAATTGTCCTTTTGTAGTTTAATCCATCCTCCTACATAAAGCATTTTAAAACAATGATGTTTTTTCCATATATTTTACTGTTTTCCGAAACAGTCTATGAGGAAATCATATACTATTGTAAACTTTTCAGATTTTTTTCAGCAAAATAGCTTTGAGATTCATCTGAACTGTATATATATAAAATTTGGTCATTTTTATTATTGAATAATATTCCATTTTACAGCTGTTACAGTTTATCTCTTCATATTTTTTTCTACATTCTTGGCTGCATACTACAATATTTATAAGATAAACTTTAAAACCTTATAAAGTTATAGAAGAGGTAGTCTTATTCCTAACATGATTAAACTTTGATTTTTACTATTGATAGTTTTTAAAAAACCTTTTTTTTCCCTGTTTTATCAATTTTTTGGTGAATTTGGGTAAGATTTATACATTCTTATCAAACATGAGGAGAAAAACTACATCAAGTCTCCATTACACTTTAGAAATGTGGTTTAGAAGAATTTTCTATAGACTGGTTCTCCCTCCAACTCTATACATTTCCATCTGTGTTTATTTTTCCCCAGATTCTTCTTCCACTGGTTACCAGGTGCTGCACCTTCCTGTTGGGAACCGCAGTGTCGAGGAGTGGGAGACAGAGAGAGTCCTGAAATGCACCACTCTGCATGACTAGCAAGAACTTAGTCATACACGAAAGACTCCAAACCTCACCTACATCTCAATTCATTCAAACCAAATGCATCCCCAAATCAAATTTCGTTTCGCTGGTTATCGAAATTCCTGCTACTGGTCCAATCCCATCTCAAAAAGAAGAAAATGTTATAGGAAGGGAAAGTCAAACTACAAATTTATACTGGTTCTAAATGATGAGAGTTCCAAGAGCTTATTTTTGAATGTGCAAAGTTGCGAGGCTTTATTTGTAACCACTCTGCTGTAGTTGCCATCCCTCAGGACAAGGCCATAGAATTGAATTCTTAGATCATGTTGGTTTTGGAAAACCCATTCCAACCCCTTATCACTCTTACAAATCCTCTTGATGGTATAAGAAATGTTAGAAACTGCAGTTAATTTAATAGTAAATTTCTTTATTTCTCTCTTGGATTTCAGATAAAACAATATGCACTCTGCTTTTCTGGACCTCTCTTAATCCAGGGTTGCAACTAATGATGATTCTTATGTATTTCGATCATCACTACCTCAATCCCATGAAAATATATTTTACTTTGGAATAGACTCACATGTCCTAGAATGAGTTATGCCAATTTCTCAAGATAATCTCCACACTCATTGTTGATTATCTCTGCTAGTTCTTCAGAATGTCAATATTCTCAGTAGATGCCAGACAACAAACACCCAGAAGACCACCACTCTTTAGGCGAAACTGACTGAGTGGAGAGTGACCGCCTTCTACGGCTCTAGGTTGGTTTTTGTTTTGTTTTGTTTTGTTTTGTTTTCCCTGAAGGGTGCACTACAGATGGAACCATCTAAAAATTAACAGTATTCATTTTCTGGGTTAAAATAACCATCTCACTCCTTGATGATGGACAACATTGACTAACTGCTTTGAAAAAAAATCAACTCAATAAACTATAGCACACATACGTTGAGGTGCTAACAAACTTAAAGACACTTGTAAATACAACATCACCCTCTCCAGCTGACACTTAGATGTCAAAAGTGCTCTCTAGGGCCCATTATCTAGTATTTCTTTTCCCAGTGAGATTTTTGGTTCTAATCAGCTTCTTCTATCCATTATGAATATGAATAAAATGTGTTCCGAATGTCGGAACCTATTGACTAACCACAGCACCACGGATTGTGGGTGATTATAAATTAGAAGGAAGGTCTATACTTATGGACGATAGGATAGTATATTTGGTTTTACATTTTTCAGCATAGAGATTAACAATGAAACACATTACATTTGTGGGAGGAAAAAGTTGAAAATAACAATCTGTACGTTCTAAGGGAGAATTATTATTACAGACTGATAATTTTCAAACCAATAATTCCAGCTATAGAAATTTATACTAAGGAAATTAACAGTGAGGTCCATGATTATTTATATACCAGGGCATACAAATGTTATTTAAATCAAATATTATAAGAAAATTAATAGTCATTATGTTAATTTGTTTGGGCTGCTACTCCACATACCACGGAATGGATGAATTAAACAGCAGAAATTTACAATGTGCAACTAGATACCCAAAAGCAAGCTATAAGCAGGGTTGGTTTCTTCTGAGGCTTGTCTCCTTGTTTGATAGATGTCCGCATTCTGCCTGTGTCTTCATATGATTAGTCCTGTATGTGCCTCTGTGTCCTGAGGTGCTTTTCTCACAAGGACACCAGTCCTACTGAATTAAGGCCCACTTTAACGACCTCTAGCTTAACTTGATTTTCTCTCTCAATATGCTATCTCAAACCACAATGATCTTATGAGACACTGAGGATTAGGATTTCAGCATATGAATTGTGCAGGATGAGGGTGTGCATTCAGCCCATAACAATCACATACAGGATATTCATAAAATTCATTATGGCCCATGTACTAGATACTCTACAGCCACTAAGAATTATAGTATTTTGTGAATATTTCTGGGCATAAGAAAACGTTCATAATAAAGAGTTAGTTGTAGAAATGTGTTATAAAATTCTTTAGACCATAACCCCAGCTGAATAAATACATGAAAATAATTCTTGCCCTGGTTTTTGTCACAAAAACCTGACATATTTACCAAATCTCAAAAGTTTTGGGAAACTGCTTGAAAATGTTCTGTGACGCTCAGTTAAAAGTGAGCATTGAATACATCATCCAGATCTGACTGAAACTTGCTAGCCATGCGGACCTCTCTGCTATTTGGCCAGATGAAATAACTTCCCTTCAGAAGACCCTAGTTCTCCTGGCCTGATGATGATGATGACATCCAACTCTGAGAGTCCGCGTGCACTCGTCCCTGTTCCCTGTCTTTGTGCCTGGTATCAGCCCCCAGGCACTGCTTGGGTTCAGAGCTTGCCTGGCACTCTCTCACAATCTTGCTCACTTTGAGGGCCAAGGATGGGTATTGTTCTCTCTCAGACTAGGAAAGGGCGTCACATTCCCATCATACTGTGAGCTGAAAAGACTGAGTTCTAATCGGATAGAGATGTGTAGGTGAAATAACACTTGCTCCTGTTAATTCCTGGTCTTCTGCTTCTTCCAGCTCCTAACATGAGTCCAGCAGAGATTAGATTGGAAGGAAATCCACTGCCCTGACATATCCAAAGGTTTGTGACTACCCCATATTGAGTTTCTTCAATCCCGCATCTTTCCAAGCAGTTTCACACATCTCGTGGGAAGTATTATCAGACATGCCAAATCCTTACTTAGATCCAGACTTGAGTACTGTGATGTTTAATCATCAGTTAGATCTAATTTGACTGGATTAGGAGACTCCTAGAGATATGAATGGCTTGTAACTGCCCTAATCTCATCAATGTGTTAACATATTTATGAGTTTATAATTCAATAGCTATTAGTAGGTGGGAACTACTTGGAGAAAATGGCTCATGAGTTTGGCCCCGGCGATTACATAAATATATGGTCCCTGGCCCCTTCCTCCAGGGCTCTTCCCCTGTGCTCCTCCTCCTGGACACCTTGAAGCGAGCAGCTATGTTCCACCATGACCTTCTACCATGATGTTTCTGCCAGAGTGTCAGTCAACCACGGACTGAAACTTCTTAAAGTGTAAACTAAAATAAATCTCTTCTTGTTTAAATTATGGGCATCAGGTATTTTGTCCCTGCAACGGGAAATTTGACTAGTACAAATGCCCAAGCTATGTGTATGTGTTTGTCTTATTGTTTATTCCAAGATGGTACATAATATGTCCACATATTCACAGTGCATGAAATTAGATAATAGATAGACAGACAGAAAGATAGATAAATAGATAGATAGACAGACTGAGAGAAGGAGAGGGGAAAGGAGGATGAGAAAAAGGAAGCAGACCAGGCAGCAACAAAGAAGGAAGAGAAAAAAGAAGAGGAGAAGGAGGGGTGAAGAAGAGAAGATAAAGAAGTAGAAGAAGGCTTGCCTGTTGTTATTCCTTTTGAGAACTATCCAGAGGAGAATCAGCGAGATATACCTGAGTCTGGCTGTGTCCTCTTAAGAGGATGAGAGAGCTCTAGACATCTCCAACAAAAGAAGAGAGGACTTAGGATTTTGAAAGTTTTCAGTATGTGATGAGCTATTGAAGAAATAAGGGTGGTCTGGACTTACTGCATTGGGTATGTATCCAGAAGCCTAAATTAAGGCCAATGTTTTCTTCTTTTGAATACAGGTACATTGAACACCTTCTATATGTCAAGCATTTAAGAGACGAGAGATAAAAGAAACAAATGTTACCGAAGCAGATAGATGTTTAATAAAATTGTAAAATACCTTTCACAGATAACCTCCTTTTACTGGAAAGGTGCTTCCATATTCCGAGTGGGGACTGCATGAAGATCTCTGAAGGATTTAGCGTGAGGAATTTCTGAATCCAGACAGGCTAGTGTCATTGTTCTCAAACTTCAGGGTCAAACACAGTCACTTTGGTGATTTATTAACACAAATTCTGAAGTGCTGTCCCCTAGATTCTGATGCAGTGGGTAATTCACGTTTTTTCGTAAGTTCTGAATATAGGCTGATATTGTTATTTCATGGGCCACACTTGGAACAGCAATGGCTTAGGCTATGAAATACCCAGATTCTTCTTCATTCCAAGATCAGCAATTCTAAGACCATAGACACAGAAAAATATCTGCATCCTCACATTTTTTTATCTTTGTTCAAATGAAAGATGGCCGAAAGAAGGAAGGAAACAACCTGATCTAAAGCAAAAATGGCCCAAAGTAATAGACCCATTTCTGGGGCCGTAAGATGTAAAGAAGAAAAAGTTTCTAGCAGGCCTCCCAGGATAATTCTTGTAAAATGGTTTCCAATATAATTTTTTTTTAAAGATCCCCAATTACACCCTGTCCAGCACTTACATTGCACTGATAGAGCTTTAAAAAAATGATGCATTTACTCCATGCAGGCAGTAGTCTCTGGAGCTGGAACCTGAACATTAGTGATGCGTCACAGCTGGTTTCAGGGCTGTGTTGAAAGCTTCAAGCTTTGGCACGACCAAGTGTTCACTCAGCATTAAGCAGAAGCTTTGACGCTGGAGACTACAAACTTCGATGGATTAAATACACATTTTGAATAGCTCACAAAATACTAGCAGTAAATTGTAGACACAGGATTTTAAAATGAGAGACAGTAAGAAACGAATAAAAACTGTGCCACGTGAATGGATAAAGACAACGTTCTGGCACAACCTAGCTGTCCCACTCTTCACAACAGCTCTTTTTCCTTCCAGGCTTGGAGCATTTTTATCAATCTTTTCTGTGAGATGTTATCCTTTGTGTGCACCTTGGAAACACAGTAAAAATATTTGTAATATGATAAACACTGCAATGGTATCTTTTATTGTTTAAGAGATCCAGGCTAACTGCTAGAGAGATCTTGGCTTTAGAACAGCCAAACCTCATGGCAGAATAAGCATTCAGTGTATTCAGAGGTGCTAGTACAATAGAATCAGCGATAAATTCTGCCTTGCAGTTCAATGTGTATGTAAATCTTTCAAAACAATCTTACAGGTAATGATTCATGTAACCCTTACAATAAGCAATGTGTTCAATCAGGATGATACATCCAGTGCCCTCTTTACTCTGTTCTCAAAAAATAGTGGAGAGTACAAGTGTAACTTTTGCTCTTGCACATCATTTTATTATACTTCACAGATACTGTGTTTCTTACCATTGGAGAGTTTGTGTCAACTCTAGCTCAAGTAAGTCTACCTGCACCATTTTTCCAATAGCATGTGCTTATGCTGGTCTCTGTATCCCAATTTGGTAATTCTCATAGCATTTAAGATTTTAAACTGTTATTATTTCTGTCTTAGTGATCTACATGGTTGGTTTTCTTTGATATTACTATTGTTGTTCTGGGGACCACAAACCACTCATATATAATGGCAAATTTAATAAGTATTGTACATGTTCTGTTAGCTAAATCAATGTCCCGAATCACTTTAAAACATTGACCTTTCATGGTCATTTTGACTTTCAAGAAAGAGCCACAATTTTTACTGCCCTTGATCCTGTGAATAAGGTGGATGAGGACACGCTGTAGTGTGTTTACAAGGCTGCCTTTCCAGTGGACAGCACTTGGCAGTAGGATTCACCATATTTTGGTCATGGCTCGTAAAGACGCTCACAAAAGAGGACTTTCGAAAGTGCTTCAGAGAGTGGCAAGAATGACAGCTTAAGGGTGTTCCAAGCGAGGGAGAGTACTCTGAGTAGAATGAATGGTGCTGTGCCTCTAATGTAGTCATCTTTACATTTAAACATTTCCCGTATGTTTTGATTTCCTCTTGTATTAACATTTATGGCTCATAGGTGGAGACCATAATATTAATATTTTCAGAGATTGGGAAAAAGCTGACTCCAAAACTGTAGAGGATAGCTGTGAGAGTGTTGAAGCCTTCCATGGACAAAAATAACTGAGAAGTGACAGAAAAAGCAATAGAACTAGAATTAGAAGGGGGTCTGAAGATATGGCCGATCTGCTCTAATTTCATAGTAAAACTTTAACACGTGAGGAGTTGCTACTTATAAATGAGCAAAGAAATAGGTTTCCTAATATGGAATCTACTCCCCTTGAAAATACTCTGAACATTGCTGAACAAATGACAAACGATTTGGAGTATTACGTAAATTTAGTTGGTAAAGCAGCCGCAGCATTTGAGAGGACTGACTCTAATTTTGACGAAAGTTCTACTGGCAGTAAAACACTATTAAACAGCATTGCATGCTACAGAGAAATTGTCTCTGAAAGGAAGAGTCAGCTGATCAGGGAAACTTTATTTTTGTCTTATTTTAAGAAATTATCACAACCACCCCAACCTTCCTATGCCACCACCAAGATCAGTTCCAGATAGTGTCATTTAGGCAAGACCCTCCAATAGCAAACATCATATTCTCTGAAGGCCAAGATGAATATTAGCCATTGTTAGCTATAAATTGTTTCTTGCTTAAGTTATATACATTTTTAGGCATGATGCTTGTTATAGTCTGCACCTAGATGTCCCCCCCAAAGCCTCATGTGATCTAGAGTGTGTGATTATACCACTGATTGGTTGGACATAGTTCTGCTGGAATCAAGGATGTGATGTCAGTAGTAGGGTGCCGGGATTAAGGGTGGGAGTGCTACCCACTCTAAGGCTGGGTAGCCTGGATAAGATAAAAGGGACAGAAAGAGGCTTGTCTACCCTCCTTGTGTGCCTTGCTGCCTTCTGCTCGTCTGCCATGTCACCCTGCCTTGGATCCAGCCAATGGTGGACTGAAACCTCTAGAAACTGTAAGCTAAATAAACTTTTCCTCCCTTAACTTTGTGTGTCATGTATTTTGTCTCAGCAACAAGAAAAATGTAACTAAGACAATGCTATTGCACAATAATAGACGATGGGTATAAACATAACTTTTATGTATACTGGGGAGCAAGTTTCTGAAACAGGCTTTACTATATTGGCTTATAGTGATTGTCTGGAACTAAACCCACAATAGCTCCAAGGTGTGCTAGTGTCAGAGGGATTTAGCTTCTTGCCCAAGATTATACAGAGGATTAAAAGAAGCATTAGAGCAACTCCAGTTATGCTAAACCAAGTTCTCAGACTTTTCTTTCACTATGAACACATTAATTCCGATTCCTATGTCTACCATTGTAAATAAAGTCTATTCACATATTTATATTTCATTTCACATTCTCATAAGAGCCTTGTAAAGATTTGGAGAATATCTTTCTTAAAATGTAGCATAATAGTACTTCACAAAAGTAAATATACTATTGTAAGCACCCAATGTTTTGGAGGTAGGAATTTAAAAGATGCTTATGAGAGCTTTGCAAAGAGTTTGCCACAGTTTCACTGAAACGCCAGAGTAGATTACTGTTAAATATAAATGAGGTCTTTCCTTCCTTCCTTCCTTCTTTTCTTCCTCCCTCTCTTTCACTTTGTTGGTGGTCTTGAAGGCAGGGAGTTTTAGATCACTTTAAGGAACTCAAATGCACGAAGGTGACCATAAGTCATGCTAGCAAATTTTCCATGTAACCATGTCTTAAATGAACAGCTTCACTAGGCAAAAGAATATGTTGGGCTACACATGCAGGTTTTGTCAACTTCACTGCTTCTCTAAGGCCCAACAAAATTGTTAGAAGGTTTTAATTTATCTAGTCATCTGGTTACTGTTTTTTGGACCCATTACAGTCCTCGATTTGATTTCTATCAGTAAATATTTTTGAAATATAAGTAGCTATACTCATAGAACCCGAGATCCATTTTCTTTTTTCACAATGTAATAATTTTCAACAATTATTTATTAGCTGCCCCTTAAGCTTCTGGAGTACAAAGATGGTGTAAACAGTCCTTGTTTTCATGAAGTTCAGAGAGCGATGCAGAGACAGTTTTAATGAATATACGTGATAAATCGTTACTGGCAGAGAACAGAAGTTTCTGTGGTCTAAATATTTGTGCTCCTCCAAACCCCTAGGGGACAGTTTTAAGAGGTGGGTGCTTTGGGAAAAGTGATTAGGTCAGGAGGGCCGAACCTGTGCAGGTGCAATTAGTGCCTTCCCATAAATGATTCAGCGAAGCTCATTTCCTGCTTGGACTGTGTGAGAACACAGAGGAAAACATCATCTATGAAGCAAAAATGGAGACTTCGCCAGACATCAGATACACTGATGTCATAAGCTCGGACTTCCCATCCTCTGGAACTGTGAGAAAACCATTTCTATTTTTTGTAAATTACACATTCTAGGATATTTCATTATAGAAGGTGGAATGGATTAGGACAGAATTGTTTACGAGAAGAGTCCTCTGCAAAGAAGTAATCAATTGTATCTGGGTGGGTTAAGAAAATGCATTTACTGGACACAAAATTTGTAGCTAATATCTATAAAAAAAAAGAGTGCAGTGGGCACCGCACATATGTATACAGATATGAGTTGGTAAAAATTCAAAGAGATAAGTCATACCTTTTATCTATGCAACATTACCATGGAAAACACTCGGACAAAAGCTAGATGGCTGTTGTCGTAGAGTGTGTCTTTTTATATATATATTCTAATAAGATTAGGTAGTTATCACCTACCTTTCATTTAGGGTTGGTGGGTGCTTCTGCTATAACTAACATAGTGCACATTACTAAAAAATAAAGAAAGCACAGAAGTCTGACTGGTCTAGGTGGGTTATTTCAGGATTAGTTTATTTCATAATTCTGCTTTTTCACTTAGCTTACCTAAAAAGTCATTTGTAGGTTTATTAAATTGTTCAGTATGTGGCAAATCAAATCTTTTCTACTAGACAAGCCTGCCGTGTCAGGCTGAGTTCGGGGGAGGAGAACTTCTGGTGCATCACAGAAGCAGGTACGGCCCCGCTCCGGCATCTGGAAAATAAGGTGCCTGGTACAGACAGAATGACTACAGCAACTGGACACAAAAGCAGCTGGCTTCAGGGCAGACTGGCAGGTGAGTACAGCAAGGCAGCAGATAGGACGGGACTACAGAGAGAGGGCCTGCTAAAGCCTGGTGGCAGAGTCCCTTCCTCAGCCATTCTGTAGAACGCAGGGACACCTGCGAGACTGAGACCAAGTTTCGGGTCCAGAAAACTGAATGAGTAAAGTCACCTAATCAAGAGCAAGAACTAGGGAGCCTGAGAAAGGGTCAAAGAATTAGCATGTACTCGTTCTGTTTTGGTGGCACCTTTTAGACTTCGAACAAAGTTTTTAGGAATTCAGTATGATGCCTTATTTTAGAAATGATGAAACTGAATCTTAGAAAGCTAGAGAGACAGAGAAATGTTGCTGGGGCAGTGGACAAGCTAATGATTCTAGAAAACAAAACTCCAGCCCAAAGCTTCCAGAATCCCTTGTGACAAACACTGCCTGGTCTGAAACCCACAGAGTTGTGTGTGAAGAGTGTGTGTGTGTGTGTGTGTGTGAGACCCCGTGCACGGCATATGTGTTTGTGTGTGTGTGTGTGTGTGTGTGTGTGTGTGTGTGTGTGTGATTATTTCAGAGAGGAATAAAATGTGGGAAGGGTGAATGAGAATGGTCAGGTTATTATGTTCCACTTGAAGATTTTAAAGCCCAGTGGCATTTATGGCAATCATATAGTGATGCATCTACTAAAACATGAAAATATGGAGGTTGATTCCTTCCAGGTTTAGGATGCAATTCTGTCTCTGGAATTTCAAGTAACACAGCATTGAATGCAAGGACTGCCTTTGACTGAAGACACTCTGGGAAACAATTTTTCACTTCATGTTAGCCTATCTGCAATTAAAGTCTGTCCGTATCTGTGAGTTTTTAATCCCTTCACTTCTTTCTTCTTTTCCCTCATTGTGTCCCTACTTCCCCCGCCTCCACTTCATCCCCCAAAACACTTTTCTCTCGCCTATGGAGATGGGAACCAAAAGGAAATTGATGCAGTGACGGGTTTAATATGACATTTGAAAAGTGACTTTTTGATTTTCAATTAACCTTGCACAAAGAAGAAATATTGAAATTCGCCCCTTTGTTCTTGGCTGTACCTGCAGACAGTCTGTTTGGTACCAAGAGCTGAACCGCGCTTAGGGTGACATGGTAGGGAAGGAAGAGGGAAGGAAAAAAGAAGGAATCTGGCTCCTACCAAAGCGTTCTGCTTCTGTTTGCACAAAACGAGACAAGACTAGCCTGTAGTAATTACTCTCAGAAGGAGGAAACAGGAGAGAAAATGCTCTTGTCATTTGTTTGACTTAATTGTATGCTTTTATGAACAGTCTGGCTGGAAGGATTAAAGTTACTTTTAATAACACTTCCTTTCAGAAAGAATTTGATTTGAAGTTTCCCAGCAGGGCCTCCCAGTCAACAGCAGGGCCTTTTCCCCAGCCCATGTTCCCTCCTCCTTTCCCTTACAGCCAACCTCTCCCCTTCCCTTCTCTGAAAGCCTCATTGCTACGTTTGCAGAAGAAAGAGACGCGCACATACGCACACCACGCTATAAAACAGTAAAGTTAACTCCATCGTCTCCTCTGTCTGGGTTTGCTGTGCAATCTTCATCAAAGCCAGTATTCCACCCTACCCCCTTGCAAGGGGGAATCGGAAAATTCTACTTGGACCTCGCTAGCTGCGTAGTGACACCAGGCTGAGGACAGGGACAAGGTTCCCTAAACACACACGTTGCGCGTTGTTAGGACACGCTGGTTTTGCAGGCAGAGCCCTTCAATGGGCTCCGTCCTTTGTGTCTCAGTCCTCGCGGCGTTTCTGGTCCTGGCTCCCTCGCCGTTTTCCGGGCTCTTGTTCTTCCGCCTCGCTGTTTTGGTCTGTGTCTTTCGCTCTGCCCTGTGCAGCCGGGCAGAGACTCAGCCAGCTGGCGTGGGCGGTTCGGCCCGCAGGGGCTGCAGCGCGACAGCGCGGGACAGCGCACGGAGCCGGCGCCGCGGCCACCCATCGCCCGCGCGGCTCGGGGCAGATGCCCTGTCTCATCCCTAGATGGCAGCAGGATCCTGAAGCAGGCAGCCCTCGGCAGCCTTTCCAGGTCTATTTTCCTGAACACATCGCCCGTGGGCACAGCGGCTAAACAGCCCGGCGCGTCCCTGGAGTGCGGGTCAAGCAGAAGCGCGAGCCGGCCGGCCGCAGCTGGCGGGGCCTCGGCGGGTCACAGGCTGCAGGCCCCGACTGCGCATCCTTTCTTCGCACGTAGTTGTGCTAGTAGAACAGTTCAGCCTCTTGGAGACTGTGTCGTGGTAAAGACCAGTGACTGGACAGTGACAAAAGTCCTCCTGGCGTGAGTGCACGGAGAGCACGCGCCGCACGTGCACACACACACACACACACACACACACACACACACACACACACACACCCTTTCATCTCCCCAGCCAGGAACCAGGTGCGTGAGCCTGCAAGAAAGCATAGAGTCTGAAGACGGAGACCTCGGCACCAGCATCACAGCCCCTTGCAATCTGTACACTTAGGGGATGTTTACTCTGCCCTGAGCCTCAGTTATCTCATCTGTAAAATTGGGCTTATTACAGCTTTCAGCTTTGTGTATATACAATAGATTGTTAGGATGATCAAGGGGAACAAAGAGGGGAAAAAAATGACTTTGGCAGTAACAGTCTCGCTGCTGCAGCATTTGGCCCAGAACAGGAATTTTCCTTCAGAGGAAGCATCTGAATGTTGCTACAGTGTTTATTTTGATCAACCCGAAGTGAATTATTTGAAAACAAAGGATGGAGGTTGTTTCACAGCTAAAAAGCGAGAGACCTTTATCTTCAAGCCACTCTTTCATTTGTACTAGGCCCCCAGCATGGTATGTTAGTCCGGGAAATCCTATACATCAGAAATCTTTATCACCAGCAACTTCCCACGGCAGCCCAATCGCTGTATCCTCAAGAGTCCCAGGATTAGAGAGGAAAAGCTGAAACTACTCTGGTATGTGATATTGGGAAAAAGGTGCCCTTAACATGGCACCTGACACACCATGTG